>JAHPZR010031302.1:22500-34770 GCA_019787425.1 Platygyra sinensis
ATTCCAGCATCCCAAAAGCCAGTCTCTAAGCAGGTTAGTTTATCATTTTGGGGGTCTGGAAGCTCGTAACCACTTTGGCAGCTAAATGTGCAGGTATCGTTCACCTTCCTGCCGTTAACAACCAGACAGGCCTGTGGAGTTAGGGTTGTTCCTTGTGCTTCCACCAATGGAGGGCAAGAAATAACTGAAATTAAAAAAAGGTAGATATAAACTAGATTTTGTAGTTAATTTCTTACTGTCATCTAACTTGGCAAAAAAAGTGCCATTAAGTGAAAACACTAAACCTATACTTTTTTTTAGTCGAAGTCTTTGAGTAGTGAGGTGATGAAACCGAAATTAATTTACTTCGTGCTCATTCAGTTAGTCTCAGTCAGTCAGACACTTATTCACTTAAGTGACTCCATAGCTCAGTCACTCCGTCGATTTTGCAGTCATTTACTTCGAGGCAGGCATGCAGACAGGCAGTCAGGTAGGCAGTCAGTCATTACAATCAGTTAGCCACTTACTCAATCAAGATCAAACCTCTTGAAGTTAAAGTTCCACCGAAAGACCTCCATGAAAGCAAGCTTTTTCTTTGTCAGATAAGTATGGAAACATGTGCAGTGCAGCGTTACGAAAGTGCTTTGTCGATCAGCCAGTCTCACCAAGCCAGTAAATCAGTCAGTCAGTCCACCAGTAAATTCAGTCAGTGAGTCAAATTGATGCAATATCAATTTAATAATAAGAGAAAAATTGAACGACGCTTACGTTCGCAATTGAATCTATCGCCTTGTATGTATTTGTAGCCTGTTTTGCAGGTGCACTCGTACCCTCCTTGGTAATTTCGGCAGTTGGTTGACGATGCGTTGCAATTGTCCAAGTTACGAGAGCATTCATCGATATCTAGATAGATAAGGGAATTTGATTACTAAAACTGGGTTTTGTTATGAGAAAAAGAGTACGTTCCCTGTAAGAATAATATTTTATGGTAACATAGTTAATAGAGAGAAACGGTTAAAGACACGGAAAAAAATAAAGAAGCAAACAAACAAGATAAGATTTATGTTGCAAGGTCCTTGAAAGTACACGTTTGGTGCCCAGTGATAATGGATGGATTACATAGTCGCAATGCTTCTGTTGCTTAGTTGCATGAGCATACCTAACAACCTTTTTTTTACTTTGCCAACTCTTTTGCAGGGTCAACCCCGTCAAAACAAAAACATACAGCAAAGAACTTTGGCAGGTTTCTTAACCATTTCTCTCCATTGAATATGATGGCAACTGAGATAAAAACACAACCCAAGTCTAGTCTTGAATTTCAAAATTGTCTGAGCGAATTACGACAACATAACATACAGAACAATTCATACAGTCGAAGGTTTGAAATTTGACTAAGTTATTTTGATCTCTACTATAGCAAAGTGCAATTGAAATAAATGCATGGACTTATTTGCGTTTTAGAAGGAGGTTTATAAATGTCAAATAGTTTTCAGTGCAGGTAAGCTTAATTCGTTTCGATTCTTAGCAGACTCTGTATCTTACCTCTGCACTTGAGCTCATCGTAGAGCTCAAAGCCAGCTGCACATGAACAGTAATAGCTTCCATTGGTATTGTGACAGTTCGTCTCACACCCACCATTTGCCAAAAGACACTCATTGCTGTCTGAAAATTATAATCAACACATTGCAAACGAGATATTTCTACTTAAGTTTCAAAAGTCATTCGCCATTTGCTTTACAGTTAGAAGTAGAACCAGACCCAATCGCGACTCGTTAATACACTGGCTTGTTTCCGCTTTTTGTGGCGGTTACATAAACTTATATTTATTGATTTACAGGTTTCTTACTGTAATTTGTGATTGGCTAGCGTTGCAAATGAGATACCAACACTCTATTGAAAACTGCTCTAGGGAATATTAGTCTATAAAACATTGGTCAGCACATTTTCATTTCAAAGGTAAGCGCAAATACAATTTCTTAGACATAAATGTATAATCTAGTGATAATTGAGTAAATAGTGCGCTGTAATATTACTGTTTTCCTCTTTGTATTATGTTTAATCATTCCATTTTAGTATTGTATTTGCAAACTAATAAAATAAAAAAATAAATAAAATAAAAAATAAGTGAATAAAGATAGTGAGTTTTGAGCCCTGTAATGAAATGTGAAAGGTGAAGTGATCAGCATGACACGAATGTGGGACAAAGGAAACATCTGAGTCCCCTACAGGAATGGAACCCATGACCTTCCAAATAGACCATTTTACAGTTGTCTGCTCAGTAACCTGGCCTTTGAATGGCAGCTAGGCTGGAGGTGACCTTGCTTTGATACAGGCCTCTTTGCTTTTGTTGTGTAAATGAACCTAGTTAGCATTAGAACAACTAGATTTACACAACAAAAACAGTGAGGTCTGTATCAAAGCAAAGTCACCTCCAGCCTCGCTACCATTCAGAGGCCAGGTTACTGAGAAGACAACTGTAAAATGGTCTATTGCACTGGGCGGCCGCTCTATCAACTGATCGAGCTATGAGAGTTCATGGAGAGCGCGCAAATTCACCTTTCACGTTTACTGTATAACCTAGTTATAAAATGCGTACCACCATTTCGAGCTTAACAGTAGTTACTCTGTATTGTCAAATTGTTACTACATTCATCACTCATCGTAAGTTCAACATCACCTGCCAAAGGGCCATTGCACTGTTTCACGAATTATCACCACAGGAAATCCGCATCACTCACATTAATGTCATGTTAGTGTTTCTTACCTACGCAGTTCTTTTTCGAGCTGTCCACTTCAAATCCTTTAGGACATGTACAGATGTACGTGCCTTGAAGGTTTTGGCAACCATCACTACAACCGCCATTGTTTTCTGCACATTCATCAATGTCTAAACAATGAATAAAACGTGGGTAAAGATATTTAAATACCTGTAAAATTTCGAAATAAAGTAAAAACCCGTATAATTTTACGGTTGTGTCTAAATTTAACACCAAAACTAACAAATCTCCGAAAGTAGCATTCTCTGAGGTTACAGTTTACTTGTGATATAGTTGCGTCAAACTGATGTTAGTACTAGTTTCTTTAGATTCTCCCTATTGCAAAGCTCAGATTTGCTTGTAGGCTATTACTTTATTTTTAAGGTGTGATTACGAGTATTTATCCTTAATCATATTCATTCTGACAAAACCCCTTACATAGCGACCAAATTTTTGAGTTACCCAGAAGAGAACCCATAAAGTACGACCGTCTGAAAATTGCGAAAGATAAGGGCATTTCAACCACAAGGGTAGAATTCCACACCAAGAGAGCACTTTACTAGTAATCCACTAAAACGTTTAACATTATATGAAACAACGACTTTATTGCTTTAGCTTACATACAATAGACCATTTTACGGTGTCGGCTTAGTGACCTGGCCTCTGAATGGCAGCGAGGCTGGAGGTGACCTTGTTTTGATACAGACCTCACTGCTTTTATTATGCAAATCAAGTTCTTCTTGACAAGACAAGACAGCTTTATTATGCTAACTAGTTTGCATTTGCATGAGAAAAGCAGAGAGGTCTGTATCAAAGCAAGATCAACTTCAGCCTCGTTCCCATTCATGGCCAGGTAACTAAGCACACGACTGTAAAATGGCCTATTAACAGTTAAGCGTAATTTTGATTCAGGCGAATACAAGAATCTTACCTTCGCAGGTACGATTGTCGTTTGAAAGCTGGAATCCAAGGTAGCATTCGCATTGATAGCTTCCATAACTATTTTTGCAAACCTGATTGCAGCCTCCATGGTTAGAAGCACATTCATCTATATCTAAAAGAAGAAAATGGCCAGAATCGTTCAGTATATTGACAGTCTCGTTGTAATGCCATTTTGTAAATTCTACTTTGCTTGGAGCGGATCGATTTCCCCTCTATTTTAAAATGTGTATCATTTTGTACATGGATTTAACTTTGTTTCTTTGCGTTTTTGTTTGTTCAATTGTTTGCTTTTACATTATTATTAAGTTCATATCATTTATTTATGGAAACTTTTACCTTACACAGCGCACCATTTTAAAACAATTCAAATGAAGTTAAAAGATATATATATAAGTGGAAAGTTGAAAATTATAGACACTAGCTAGAGGATCACATGATCCTTATACCGCTCGAACAACTACACACTAGTCGTGACTCCACCAGAAAGGCTCGTGAGGCATTCCTCATACACAGAGGAAAAACACTGGAGCCTGCAGGCCTTAACAGAAGAGATGAAATGTAATATAATTTAGCCACCTTTTAATTTTCTTTTGCTTATTTCACCTTGTTACCATGTATTATTAATTTTTATGCATTTCCTTTTTTATTAATGTTACACATCACGTAGCCTTTTTATGTCACTTCCGGTGAATATAAAGATCTTGTAACAAGCATTTATCCATTCAATAAACCTGAAGAAGGCTGGTGTTGGGCAGCCGAAATATTGTAACAACGCCTATGTTCACGTTGTCTTGACCAACCGTTGCAGTATATTTACTAGTTAGAGGGTAAGAAATAACTACAAAAATAGAATCGAATATGTTGAAAAAAAAGTACGACTCACTGTACTTGTCACTGGTACTGTATTTGTTCAGAAAATAGAAAATGCCTTATTACTGGCAAAATTATTTCATCACATGCATGAAATACACACATACTGTATAGTGAGATTATGCTGCTGTAATTAAAGGAACAAAGAATATAAAGAAAATAATAAAGAAACATAAAGAAATACTGAATAAATCAATTCGTGCTTTATAACTATATATCTTCCTTTTTTCTTTTATACAGTTTTTCTTCTCGACAAGAGACCTCAAGAACTCAAAAGCTTCAGTTGCGCTACGAAACGGAGACTGTACATGATACATGAGCACATTCCTTAAATGCTCACGTGGCCTCAGTAATACTTCTATTTTGCCACAATATATTCAGCTGACTTACCGTAACATTTATGCTTCTTGTGGAGAGAAAATCCACTGTGGCACTTGCACTGATAGCTTCCTTGGGAGTTTTCGCAAATTTGTTCGCAGTTTCCGTTGTTAGTGTCACACTCATTGATGTCTGTAATTAGTATGGGAAAAAAATAATATAGCACTCAGCAAGAGACTCTTGCACTCAGTTAGTTAAAGTGGAAATATAAAAATGTTTTGTGTTTAAAGTTTGCTCGTTGAATACATCCTGATTTGGCAAATTTCTTCCCCGAACATAACATGAAAGAGTAAACGTACAAGTGATTTCAAATTTTAAGAAATGGACTGCCACTAAATTTGACATCTTGTGATACTTGCGAAAAAAATAGCTAAAACACGTAAAAAGTCTTTTTGTAATGAGAACGAGAATAGATTTACACCGCTTGCAATGGTTGTAGCCACACTGTGTCAACCGCTTGAAACGGTAGTAGCAACATTGTGTCGAAGTGTTTTCACTCTGAATAAATAATGAGCAGCCAATTTTTTTGGATTGTGAGGAAGAAAACTTCGGCGGGGAAATCACATGACTGCTGTGGCCTCCGCGTTCTCGAAAAGCTCCAGTTTTCGTGACGAATTGTTGTGGACAGTGAACCTAACCTTAAAAATAAAGCTGAGTTTTTAAATCCGGGGTAATGTGAGATGGGACCTTATATGTCAGGGAAGATTAAAATTAAAACTATTACAGAGTTATTTTAAGACTTAAACACAAAGTAATTTTTTTTAAATATGCAAAAGCAGTTCCACCAACCTGCGCAGTCTTTCCCGTTAGCCAACAGTTTGTATCCAGCATCACATTCACACTCGACCCATTTGGTACACAAGAAATTAATGTGGCAATTGAAGAAGCACTTTCCAAACAAACAGTACTTGGATTTTTGATTACATGTCTGAGAACATCCACCGTTGTTATCGCTGCAGAGCTCCGGATTCTTTGCTACAGGTGTAAGACCAAACGAGGTTCAACTGTTTCGTTGTTGTTGTTGTTTTTGTTGTTGCAATTTATATTTTTAATTTTCCCTCCCTTCAAAAATGTGATTCGTGTCTTCAAGATAAATATAAAATCAATTTAGATATTCTCCTTGAATTTACATGCTAGCATTACCGTATCCGGAATCGTATTTCACCAAAACGGCAGATTTGCACGTTGTAGTCATTCGCACGTAGTTATCTATGCATTAGTTAAAGTAGTTAATTTTGTTAATTCTATCCACTCGATAGTGATTCACCTATGGTAGCCTCACTAGCCTGCATTCTATGCTAATTTCCTAAACTTTCAATAACACCCTAAACTGAAAAAAGTGGGACAACTGCAGTTTTAGCAAATCCGCATGTCTTTTTTTTTTTGTTACGCCCATAACCTGAGACTACTGAGATTATTCTACAACAAAGGAAAAAGTAAAATAGGAAATAAAAGTAAATTTTAAATGCTAATAAGTTACTCATAAAGACAAAAAACACCACTTAAGTGCGATGCAAAAATCTATATCCCGACCTCTGGAAGAATCAATTTAAATTTTTATGGACTCCTTTGGTCCTTCGAATATATCTATGCCCAAAGGAATCTTTTAGTGTTTACAGAGATAGCATGTAGCTTTTCAAACAGAGTTTGTGATTGGCTCAGCAAACAATAGATAAATGAATTAAACAATGCCCCCAGCGCTGGGAACAATAGGAGCTACAGGACAAGATCTAGAAAACGAATCAAAATACAGATCTGGAAGAGGTACAGGACAAGTTTACAGGATTTGTGTTATTAGCATACCAGTGCTCCAGTTTCTGATTGTTCTGGTGACACAACGTATTTATTTACGGCTTCACAGCTTTGCACAGCACTTCGTTTTTCACGGCTTTCGATATGCATCGTTCTACAACTCTTGCAAGGAATCATGTACAACTCTTGCAAGGAAACACGAAGGAACCACGCGAGAGTCACGTGGCGCTACAAATACTAACGCGGGGTACCCACGGGGGAACATTACAAGTCAAGTCTGTTCGGTTTCCTACTTAGTCTACCCGAGCAGGTGTAACGGGCTGTACCACTGATTGGCTTACAAAGTTTGAACTATCAATACTGAAAGCTAAGGCTGTAGGTAAGACAGGATTGCTTGTCCCAATAAAAGGTTTATATGGTCTCGTCAACAATTTCCTACCAAGAAAATTGCAGGTTTTTAAGTCTAATAACCTATTTAATATTCCACTGCCTCTCAAAGGCATTTTCTTTTTTTTCCTTTTTTTTTTCTTATCAGTTGCTGATTTCTAGAAGCGCTTGGATTAAATTCCCATTTGCATGTTCAATACCTTAAAATGCTTATGAAGTAAAATGTAAATATTGCGGTATAAATCTTGCCTTACATTTGCATCCAAAAATTTCAATCCTCATACAAGGAAATTCAACAAAATCCAGTGGCACAATACGCATATACTGCGTTCTTATTTGCAGATGAATGTCGTCGCTTGAAATCTTAAAGGAGAGAGACAGAGAGTTAACACAAAAATAAAAAGATAATACTAAAAGAACCTGAGGTATATCACTTCTTACAAGCCTGTCAAGCCTACCTGAACTAAAGTCAATTCTTTATCTACAACCTTGGTCATATATAAGGGTTGGTCACCCCCGTGCAATGTTGACAAAACACTTTGATCTAACTCAAGTTTGCATTTGAATATTTTCCAACATTGAAAGGGGGAATGGGGGTGCTGGCACTTATTCACTAGGTATAACGGTTATGAGTTCATGTTTTTGCCATTTTCCAACACAATTTGTCCAAGGTTGTAGCTCAGTGCATTGGGTTCATCCGATGTTTAGCTCGAAGTTTTGTTCGTTCGTTCGATCGTACTTTCGTTCAAATGATGCCTTAATTTTTTCCTCTTCCTTCGTGGATACGTGCGTTTCGTTATTCTTGCTATATTATGCTACTTTTTTCTGTGGGTCACGCCAAGTCACTCAATTCTTACCGGCTCAAAATCCTCGTATGTAGCACCGTCAGCACTAACTTGAATCAGATACTTAGTGACACGCCTAGCAGTTTGGTTGACAACAGGACTTGCCTCGGCAGCGGTGCGGATTTGTTTAACCAATTTTTTCTCGCCAAAATCAATCTGAAAATTAAGTTAGTTCCTGAGACATGATTTTGTTTACGTGTTTTCTTATATCAAACTCAAGTCTTCAAAAGAAAATAAAGATATGTATTACTTTGAAATATATCAATGGAAAAATAAAAAGAATCAATAAATCAGAAAATGTAATTATGCATTAATAAAATTCAATTACAAAATTTCAAAAGTGTGGGTTTTTTTTATTTTTATAAATGGATATTCATAATATCAATTTAGAACAGTCTTCTCTTAGCAAATGCAAAGTCGAATCGTCTTTGTCTTGTTATGAAAATATATCAAAATATATTATATATTCATGCTGAATCCGTTATCATTAGTAATATTACCATAGTAAGAATCATATAAAAAATATCTTAACAGTGGGCTTATTCTGAAATTATTATCACAAAAAGGTCTTAAGGGGGCAGTGTTCCCGAACTTGACTGTCACAACCCTTTCTAACCTGTAAATATTCACTGTCGGTAAAGTTTTTCTGTGGACACCAAGCCGACGAAGACGACAAAGCTGCGTCCGCAGGGGAGTACTGTGGAGAGAGTTGTGAGGAGGCAGTCACTGTACTTCTGGCAAAGAATGGTGAGGAAGAATCTATAATTAAAATCAAAAATACCATTAGCAAGTTCCTCGGGTGCCATCAAAGAATTCAAGATGAAAGATATATTGCATGTGTTTTGTACAACGGAATAGCCTACATATCCTAGAGGCGATAATAGTCTTAAAAGCTAGCTACTATGGAAAATACTGCTTGTTTTTAATTTAACAAATGTTAGCAATGCGCTATGCGGACCTGCGTTGCGACCTTTGTTTTATTTAACCGTGACTTGTTTGGATTGTTTGTTTGGGGTTTTGTGATTTGTCGTATTTTATCGTGTAATGTCATTGGAGTACACAATGTTTGAATATTTCTCGACCTTTTCTATCCATGTTAGGATAATTGTTCTCTGAAGAAACGTCCACCAAATCGGAGCCCTAGTTTTAAACTAGATTTAATGCAAGCTAGCTTTAAAAAGTTGATCACTCGTCCCAATCAAAATCAATTTACAAGGGACGTATCTTTTCTTTTTCAACAGGCTATTGTCACTATGAAAACTACGTTGTAAAATTTGAAAGCTACCCTGTCAGTTTCAATAAAAAAGGAAAAGGATTGAGCTTGTTCGATGCTGACAATTTGAAAACGTCCGTAACTGAATGCCCATACTTTCTTTTATTGTCGTGTTCAGCTTCGAGCCACCATGTAGAAGCAATCGATAAAAAGTTTCGTTTTCGTTAACATGTGCAATATCATGATTTATTTACTTAGCTGAGATTAAAAATTCAGTTAAGTAATAGGCATTTCTTACATAATGAAAATATCTTTTAAACACGTCCCTAGTTCATTAGTAAGCGAATGGCCGCTTTTATGTTTTGTACCCGTTATTGCCTGTTATTGCGAAGTACCCGAAAACAGTGATGCCAAAAGCTCCTACATCTACATCTTCATCTACATTTACCAGCTTCGATTGGGACTAACTCGTCATCGTAGATATGGAAAGAAGTATGAGATAAATGCAACTAAATCACTAACTGCAGTGATCAGTGATAAAAAAGGGACGAGACCCTGGCCTAAATGCCTCAATGCTTATCTGTTCAGCAGGAACAATACATTTGTTGAACTGAAATCGGTGGAATCGAAATAAATTAGTACTCGAATAAGTCACAAACTCACCTATTACGCGAAACTGTCCAGTGAGCACAATCACAAGCAAAGAGAATAAACACTGTGGGTTCATTTCATCCGTGTTTTTTTGCCAATTCACAATTCAGAATTACATACGGAAGCGACGAAATAAACCGCTAGGGGAAGAATTAATGTGCCTGATATGCACTCTTTGTCCACGACTAAAATCCGTGGAAAAAGAAGAATCTAATTTTCTAAGAACAGGTGTTTAAACAAATGAAGTTACATAAATTATGATAACAATCTGAAATATTTCAACACATTCCAGCTGTCACGTTCCCATTTAAAAGAAAAGTGAGTAAAATAAAAGATTACTAGTTATTCCTAAGAGTAACCACCCTTAAAATGAGTAAATAAGTGTCCGCGATTACAATAAGTTTTCACGCAATCACAAAATCTCACGACCCAAGGGGTGAAATTCGAAAATGCCGTTCTAAATTTTTAATTTGTCGTTAATTGTTACCGCAGCTGAAGTGACAACGGAATTAAAATTACAAAATCGTATGCACAGACTATCAAGTTCATTTAATCAACACAAATCGTTTGGAATAAGTTTCCATGACCAAAATCTTGGTCTTTCTAATTGAAAAAAAAATTGGTATTTCTTTTCTCCAATTTTCTTCTTTAGCTTTTTTCGTAATATCTTCTATAGAAAGTTTAACGTTAGTTTGCTCAGCTGTTTAGAATTATTGCTAAGAACCAATCATTTATTGTATTTACAGAGCCATATCAATGCGTTTTAGCATCTCTAATACTCTGTGATCAAAGGACCTATTCTGTTTTCCTTGACAGTAGCCCCATCTACTGCTCTGCTCGACGCTCAGTGATACTTTCAAGTGCCTACCTATTTAACAGCGCAATCATTTCCACTGGTAAGATCAAATGGTGACCAGTGAAATTAGGAAATAATAGCTTCCCAAGCCTTTAGGTTGACAAATTGCACTTACAATAGTGTTCAGTCTTATTTTCCCAAACTTTGCAATGGCATTTTGTAGTTACATGTTTGGAATTATAAATTAAAGTTGAAATTTACAAGGAATTAGTCACCCGTGATATCTAGGTTATGGCACGAAATGTTCTCTGCTGGGGTCATATTTGAGTGGCACACCAAGTGTCTGACATCCTGTCAGCGTTTATGCTTTTTATATAAATCTATTACGCGCCAGTTAATTGCAAAAACATTAAATAAATTTAATTTGTCTGCAAATGAAAGAGTTTATGGCTTCTACCCACGCTTCTGGAGAGTTAATTTTCAACCAAGAGTTTAGAATAATGAGGAATGGCGGGGAGCACAGAAGGGTCAAACTAAATTGAGACGGGCTCCGAAGGTACGATCTGACTGCCCAAGAATCACAGGACCATCACAAGACAATCTTGCGTCTTTGATGACTACAGCGAATTCACTGGCAATAATCACGAGTTTCACTGGAAAATGACTTGGTATTTTTGTCGAGTTCGTCCTCTTTGTCTCCAGACCGGACACACTCAGCGAGTTTGACAGTTCCCGTCGCTCGTCTGGTTTCGATTTCTTACAGCGCTCTAGCAAACAAAGCTCGAATGTTGACCTAAAAAATTGACATGGGTGCTGATTTATAGTTTTAGATTTGATAAACAAGGGAAGAGGACATAAAGTGTGATTTACAGTGCTTTTAAAAACATCTAACCGCCATTTAGAATATTTCATGAAAGTAAGCAGATTAGCCACATCTGAAACACCCTTCTCCAAAGAAACAGAATATACCCAGTTTCGAAATATTTATACCCATTGTAGACTGGCATTTATTCATTTTCGAAAGTCAAATAGTTTTTGCTTCATGTATCTTGTTCCTCATAGTCAAATACAAAATGCCCGAATTGTATGGGCCGCACTGTCTTGGCTGAGCTCTGTTTTTTGAGCAATTTAACTCAATCTAAAAAGTATATAACATGAGGTGTGGAGGGAGTAAAAATCGTCCTCACTCGCCAACAATGCTACTTAAAGGAACCACAATTAGCCATATCTATGTCGCGTATGCCAGAAACTCCCCAAACTAAGGCTACACAGCAATCTTTTCTTTTGTTAAATTAAATCCCCATTAATAAATACATTTCAAATACTTGACTTTTTATGAAAGTAACGTGGAACCAGGGGGGTTGTTCACGTACTGTAGGTAAGTAAACTACTAACTTGTAAATCCAGTTTTCTGGTAAGAGTGCAAATACTGTGGAAATGTGTACTACTATTACGTATACTCGTGTGACATCTTTTATTCTCGGCTAAGTAGCGTCGCATCGAAACTCTGAACTAAACCACTTTAGTCTAATAAAACATCTGTAATATTTCAGAGATGAGCTTTGTTCCTTGGACGTGCAAGGAACAAGTTTATAGTAGGTGACGTGGCAAGTGAATTTGCGTGCGCAGTAAGGATGAGCAGAAACAATTAGCGCAAACGTCCTTAAATTTAACTTTTCTGCAAAATATCCCAATGATATA
>JAHPZR010031303.1:0-24898 GCA_019787425.1 Platygyra sinensis
AATAGGAAATAGAAGTAAATTTTAAATGCTAATAAATTACTCATAAGACAAAAAAACACCACTTAAGTGCGAAGCAAAAATCTATATCCCGACCTCTAGAAGAATCATTTAAATTTTTATGGACTCCTTTGGTCCTTCGAATATATCTATGCCCAAAGGAATCTTTTAGTGTTTACAGAGATAGCCTGTAGCTTTCAAACAGAGTTTGTGATTGGGCTCAGCAAACAATAGTATAAATGAATTAACAAGGCCCCGAGCGCTGGGAACAATAGGAGCTTCAGGACAAGATCTAGAAACGAATCAAATACAGATCTGAAAGAGGTACAGGACAAGTTTGGCAGGATTTGTGTTATTAGCATACCAGTGCTCCAGTTTCTGATTGTTCTGGTGACACAACGTATTCATTTACGGCTTCACAGCTTTACACGCACTTCGTTTTTCACGGCTTTTGATATGCATCGTTCTACAACTCTTGCCAAGGAATCATGTACAACTCTTGCAAGGAAACACTAAGGAACCACGCGAGAGTCACGTGGCGCTACAAATACTAACGCGGGGTACCCACGAGGGAACATTACAAGTCAAGTCTGTTCCGTTTCCTACTTTAGTCTACCCGAGCAGGTGGAACGGGCTGTACCACTGATTGGCTTACAAAGTTTGAACTATCAATACGAAAGCTAAGGCTGTAGGTAAGACAGGATTGCTTGTCCCAATAAAAGGTTTATATGGTCTCGTCAACAATTTCCTACCAAGAAATTGCAGGTTTTTAAGTCTAATAAACCTATTTATATTCCACTGCCTCTCAAAGGCAATTTTCTTTTTTTTTTTTCCTTTTTTTTCTTATCAGTTGCTGATTTTCTAGAGCGCTTTGGATTAAATTCTCATTTGCATGTTCAATACCTTAAAATGCTTAGGAAGTAAATGTAAATATTGCGGTATAATCTTGGCTTACATTTGCGCATCCAAAAATTTCAATCCTCATACAAGGAAATTCAACAAAATCCAGTGGCACAATACGCATATACTGTGTTCTTATTTGCAGATGAATGTCGTCGCTTGAAATCTTAAAGGAGAGAGACAGAGAGTTAACACAAAAATAATTTTAAACTATCATTCAACTATCATGAATGTATTCTTCGACATAAGGCTTGCTGTTTCATGCTAGGTCCAGTCCCAACCGATAATACTAAAAGAACCTGAGGTATAACACTTCTTACAAGCCTGTCAAGCCTACCTGGACTAAAGTCAATTCTTTATCTACAACCTTGGTCACAAGGGTTGGTCACCCCCGTGCAATGTTGACAAAACACTTTGACTAACGCAAGTTTGCATTTTGAATATTTTCCAACATTGAAGGGGGAATGGGGGTGCTGGCACTTTTTCACTAGGTATAACGGTTATGAGTTCATGTTTTTGCCATTTTCCAACATAATTTGTCCCAAGGTTGTAGCTCAGTGCATTGGGTTCATCGATGTTTAGCTCGTAGTTTTGTTCGTTCGTTCGATCGTACTTTCGTTCAAATGATGCCTTAATTTTATCCTCTTCCTTCGTGGATACGTGCGTTTCTTTATTCTTGCCTATTATGGCTACTTTTTTTCTGTGGGTCACGCCAGTCACTCAATTCTTACCGGGCTCAAAATCCTCGTATGTAGCAACCGTCAGCACTAACTTGAATCAGATACTTAGTGACACGCCTAGCAGTTTGGTTGACAACAGGACTTGACCTCGGGCAGCGTTGCGGATTTGTTTTAACCAATTTTTTCTCGCCAAAATCAATCTGAAAATTAAGTTAGTTCCTGAGACATGATTTTGTTTCGTGTTTTCTTATATCAAACTCAAGTCTTCAAAAGAAAATAAGATATGTATTACTTTGAAATATATCAATGGAAAAATAAAATGAATCAATAAATCAAAATGTAATTATGCATTAATAAAATTCAATTACAAAATTTCAAAAGTGTTTTTTTTTTTTATTTTTCTCAATGGATATTCATAATATCAATTTTAGAACAGTCTTCTCTCAGCAAAATGCAAAGTCGAAATCGTTCTTTGTTCTTGTTATGGAAAAATATATCAAAATAAATTATATATTCATGCTGAATCCTTTATTCATTTAGTAATATTACTCATAGATAGAGAATCATATAAAAAAAATATCTTAACAGTGGGCTTATTCTGAAATTATTATATCACAAAAAGGGCTTAAGGGGGCAGTGTTCCCGAACTTGACTGTCCACAACCCTTTCCTAACTCTGTAATATATCACTGTCGGTAAAGTTTTTTCTGTGGACGTACCAAAAGCCCAAAGACGAAGACGGACAAAGACTGCGTCCCGGCCAGGGCGTAGTAGTACTGTGGAGACGGCTGTGAGGAGGGCAGTCAACATGTACTTCTGCAAGGGGAAAAGGGGGGGGGGGGATACTGTGTGGACGGAAGAATCTATAATTAAAATCAAAAATACCATTAGCAAGTTCCTCGGGTGCCATCAAAGAATTCAAGATGAAAGATATACTGCATGTGTTTTGTACAACGGAATAGCCTACATATCCTAGAGGCGATAATAGTCTTAAAAGCTAGCTACTATAAAAAAAAATACTGCTTGTTTTTAATTTAAGGACGTTCGCGCCCATTGCTACTGCGCATCTCTAGTGCGCACGCTATTCATTAGTCACGCGCGTGCCACGTCATTTTCAAGCGCGCGCACCGAGTCGAAAACTCAACAAAACATAGAGCTGATGACCTTTGCGTTAACTTTGTGTGCGAATATTTTTGTTGGATGCTCGGTGATCCCCACTTTTTTTTCGGCAGATCGCTTCCTTTTCAGATTCTTTCCATTATACTAAAAAACAAAAAAAAATCTGTACAGTACAGGTCAAAGGGATTGCAGCACCTACACGCGCGTAAAATGCGTGTAGTCTGCGTGTAGTATTCGTGGACAGTGCGTGGGCAGTGCGGTGAACAGTGCGTGGGCAGTGCGTGTAATTAACTGCGTGTAAAATTTACTCTTCAGGTAGTTACACGCATTTGCGTGTAATTTCACCGGTATGCGTGTATTTAAACTGGAAGAGGAAGCCTTTGTTATTCATACACGCATTTGTGTGTATGAATTAATAATGAGCTCATGTATAAATAACAAACGAGCACCTAAGAAACAAATCTTCTTTCGTAATCTGTAACAGCCCGCACTTCTGCCATTTCACTCCTGTTCCTTCGAACAACAATGAAATAGATACTCGCGTACTCTCTCTTAATTTGCTAATTGCCATTACTTCTGTTTAAATAGCGAAGAATCGAAACTTTTATAGCAAAATCTAAGCTGATGTTTAAAATTAACTGAAAATCTCAAGCGAAATAATGTTTTTTTGCTGTTATTTCGTGTGCATCAGCCTCAGTTCGTTAATCGCTGGCGCCCTTGTGGTTCCTCGCGAAAAGGTAAAAACACGACTAAAAAAGCTCTTGAATACCGGTAAACTCGTAACGCTTTGGAGTACGAAATATTTTAATGAATCTTCGGACTGTTTTAAAGTACACTGATTGCTGTAATTTAGAATTAAAAAGCGACATAATTGTTCATGTTATCTCATAACACGCCAGTCGCTCGCTGGCGCCGCTTGTTGTTGAAACTCGAACGGAAAAAATATTTTACTATGAAGCGGTAAACCAGTTTAATGAAACTGCTCGATTCTATCGGGAACGTTTTACGAGCAAGAGCAAGAAGGCGAAAGATTAAACTATATCACAGTGCAGTCCACTACGATAAATGTTACACAAGGTAAATGCTTTGTTTTCATTACACGCACTTTAAATATTCTGTTCTCACTACACGCATTTAATGAGTTCCAGTTGAACGACTGCGTGTAAAATTACACGCAATATCACGTCTAATGAGTCAAAATACACGCGTGTAAATACACGCATTTTCTTGTCTTTGCGTGTAAGGTGCGTGGACACTGCGTGGACACTGCGTGGGCACTGCGTGGGCACTGCGTGTAATGTGCGTGTACTACACGCGCTTTACGCGCGTGTAATGCTGCAATCCCTTTGACCGGTACTGTACGTGGGAAGTTTTAATTATTTCTCATATACTATTCAAATAGGGTCGAATTGGTACATGGATACAGGTGTGCGTGACTTAGAAGTTGTATTTTTTTAAGGCTAATTCTAGCTGATTTAATGGCATATGTAGCAAAGATCTATCAAACAGGCCTATATATGCTGTGTTAAACACACATAACTTAGATATGATTCTTCAACTTAAATATATGCCGATAGTAATGAATCTGGCCAGAATCGCCTCAGTGGCTGGAAATCCTAGAAATGCTATGATTTGCGATGCGCCTTACCTTCAAAACGAGTTCGGTGACCCCGATTTTTTTTACGTTTTTCATCTAATCTTATCATTTTCTACCTGCAGTCAAAGTTTTAAAAAAATCTGTACGTGGGAAGTTTTTGGGCGCGAACGTCCTTAACAAATGTTAGCAATGCGCTATGCGGACCTGCGTCCCGACCTTTGTTTTATTTAACCGTGACTTGTTTGGATTGTTTGTTTGGGGTTTTGTGATTTGTCGTATTTTATCGTGTAATGTCATTGGAGTACACAATGTTTGAATATTTCTCGACCTTTTCTATCCATGTTAGGATAATTGTTCTCTGAAGAAACCTCCACCAAATCGGAGCCCTAGTTTAAACTAGATTTAATGTAAGCTAGCTTTAAAAAGTTGATCACTCGTCCCAATCAAAATCAATTTACAAGGGAAGTATCTTTTCTTTTTCAACAGGTTATTGTCACTATGAAAACTACGTTGTAAAATTTGAAAGCTACCCTGTCAGTTTCAATAAAAAAGGAAAAGGATTGAGCTTGTTTGATGCTGACAATTTGAAAACGTCCGTAACTGAATGCCCATATTTTCTTTTATTGTCGTGTTCAGCTCGAGCCACCATGTAGAAGCAATCGAAAAAAAGTTTCGTTTTCGTTAACATGTGCAATATCATGATTTATTTACTTAGCTGAGATTAAAAATTCAGTCAAGTAATAGGCATTTCTTACTTAATGAAAATATCTTTTAAACACGTCCCTAGTTCATTAGTAAGCGAATGGCCGCTTTTATGTTTTGTACCCGTTATTGCCTATTATTGCGAAGTACCCGAAAACAGTGATGCCAAAAGTTCCTACATCTACATCTTCATCTACATTTACCAGCTTCGATTGGGACTAACTCGTCATCGTAGATATGGAAAGAAGTATGAGATAAATGCAACTAAATCACTAACTGCAGTGATCAGTGATAAAAAAGAGACGAGACCCTGGCCTATATGCCCCAATGCTTATCTGTTCAGCAGGAACAATACATTTGTTGAACTGAAATTGGTGGAAGTCGAAATAAATTAGTACTCGAATAAGTCACAAACTCACCTATTACGCGAAACTGTCCAGTGAGCACAATCACAAGCAAAGAGAATAAACACTGTGGGTTCATTTCATCCGTGTTTTTTTGCCAATTCACAATTCAGAATTACATACGGAAGCGACGAAATAAACCGCTAGGGGAAGAATTAATGTGCCTGATATGCACTCTTTGTCCACGATTAAAATCCGTGGAAAAAGAAGAATCTAATTTTCTAAGAACAGGTGTTTAAACAAATGAAGTTACATAAATTATGATAACAATCTGAAATATTTCAACACATTCCAACTGTCACTTTCACATTTAAAAGAAAAGTGAGTAAAATAAAAGATTACTAGTTATTCCTAAGAGTAGCCACCCTTAAAATGAGTAAATAAGTGTCCGCGATTACAATAAGTTTTCACGCAATCTCAAAATCTCACGACCCAAGGGGTGAAATTCGAAAATGCCGTTCTAAATTTTTAATTTGTCGTTAATTGTTACTGCAGCTGAAGTGACAACGGAATTAAAATTACAAAATCGTATGCATAGACTATCAAGTTCATTTAATCAACACGAATCGTTTGGAATAAGTTTCGATGACCAAAATCTTGGTCTTTCTAATTAAAAAAAAAAATGGTATTTCTTTTGTCCAATTTTCTTCTTTAGCTTTTTTCGTAATATCTTCTATAGAAAGTTTAACGTTAGTTTGCTCAGCTGTTAAGAATTATTGCTAAGAACCAATCATTTATTGTATTTACAGAGCCATATCAATGCGTTTTAGCATCTCTAATACTCTGTGATCAAAGGACCTATTCTGTTTTCCTTGACAGTAGCCCCATCTACTTCTCTGCTCGATGCTCAGTGATACTTTCAAGTGCCTACCTATTTAACAGCGCAATCATTTCCACGAGTAAGATCAAATGGCGACGAGTGAAATTAGGAAATAATAGCTTCCCAAGCCTTTAGGTTGACAAATTGCACTTTCGATAGTCTTCAGTCTTATTTTCCCAAACTTTGCAATGGCATTTTGTAGTTACATGTTTGGAATTATAAATTAAAGTTGAAATTTACAAGGAATTAGTCACCCGTGATATCTAGGTTATGGCACGAAATGTTCTCTGCTGGGGTCATATTTGAGTGGCACACCAAGTGTCTGACATCCTGTCAGCGTTTATGCTTTTTATATAAATCTATTACACGCCAGTTAATTGCAAAAACATTAAATAAATTTAATTTGTCTGCAAATGAAAGAGTTTATGGCTTCTACCCACGCTTCTGGAGAGTTAATTTTCAACCAAGAGTTTAGAATAGTGAGGAATGGCGGGGAACACAGAAGGGTCAAACTAAATTGAGACGGGCTCCGAAGGTACGATCTGACTGCCCAAGAATCACAGGACCATCACAAGACAATCTTGACTATAGCGAATTTACTGGCAATAATCACGAGTTTCACTGGAAAATGACTTGGTATTTTTCACGAATTCGTCCTCTTTGTCTCCAGACCGGACACACTCAGCGAGTTTGACAGTCCCCGTCGCTCGTCTGGTTTCGATTTCTTACAGCGCTCTAGCAAACAAAGCTCGAATGTTGACCTAAAAAATTGACATGGGTGCTGATTTATAGTTTTAGATTTGATAAACAAGGGAAGAGGACATAACGTGTGATTTACAGTTCTTAAACATCTAACCACCATTTAGAATATTTCATGAAAGTAAGCAGATTAGCCACATCTGAAACACCCTTCTCCAAAGAAACAGAATAGACCCAGTTTCGAAATATTTATACCCATTGTAGACTGGCACTTACTCATTTTCGAAAGTCAAATAGTTTTTGCTTCATATCTTGTTCCTCATAGTCAAATACAAAATGCCCGAATTGTATGGGCCGCACTGTCTTGGCTGAGCTCTGTTTTTTGGGCAATTTAACTCAATCTAAAAAGTATATAACATGAGGTGTAGGGGGAGTAAAAATCGTCCTCACTCGCCAACAATGCTACCTAAAGGAACCACAGTTAGCCATATCTATGTCGCGTATGCCAGAAACTCCCCAAACTAAGGCTACACAGCAATCTTTTCTTTTGTTAAATTAAATCCCCATTAATAAATACATTTCAAATACTTGACTTTTTTATGAAAGTAACATGGAACCAGGGGGGTTGTTCACGTACTGTAGGTAAGTAAACTACTAACTTGTAAATCTAGTTTTCTGGTAAGAGTGCAAATACTGTGGAAATGTGTACTACTATTACGTATACTCGTGTGACATCTTTTATTCTCGGCTAAGTAGCGTCCCATCTAAACTCTGAACTAAACCACTTTAGTCTAATAAAACATCCGTAATATTTCAGAGATAAGCTTTGTTCCTTGGACGTGCAAGGAACAAGTTTATAGTAGGTGACGTGGCAAGTGAATTTGCGTGCGCAGTAAGGATGAGCAGAAACAATTAGCGCAAACGTCCTTAAATTTAACTTTTCTGCAAAATATCCCAATGATATAACTAATGGCGTCATACACTCAACCCGATATTATACCTAATATATAAATAGAGCTATCTTACCAATTGGCAGCGGAGACCATTGAAACTTGATACGCTAATAGTTTTACAGGGCTATAAAGAATTCTGCTCCCATAGCAACTCACTCTTTTCTAGTCCTCACCCACTTGATTTCAAAATGTTAGCTTGAAAAATGTTAACTTTCATGAAATATGCGTAACAGCACGAGGAACATAATTGAGATAACAAGTACCCCCATTGAGCTGTTTCCTTCGAATCTAAGACAATCATCGCTTACCCTAATATTTCTTACAGTAATATTCTTATGTTCCCCTCCACGTAAACCAAACAGCTTCCCATTATTGAAATATACTGTATTTAATAGCCAATTAGAAGAATCAGTTACCTTTAGGCCTCTGCTCCAGAATAAATCTTCGTCTGTAATGGCTTCTTTCTGGTCCTTCTTTGTTGAAACAGTAACCTCGCATCGAGTTGCATCTTTCACATCAGCGTCCAAAACTCGGCGGAATGTCCCAAACCAAGAGATTATCAAGGTAAGAGAGTGAATCCCTCATATCGGCCCTCTAACTTTGGTTATCCCATAAGTTATTTTAAGACATTGTACCCAGTTTTTCCGCGGATATAACTTGCGCGTTCCGTGAATCTTTCATGGAGGATCAGTTTGTTTCGTTGTGTTTCGTTTCAAAGCAAAAGAAATCCTCGAACGCTGTGGAGATATATTTTTTTTGATATTTTGATTACCAGCAAGGCAGTTCTGGCTCTCGGTATAAGTTTTTTAACGCATTTCGAAACTTTAATGGGAGTTTAAATACGAGACGGATGTCCCCTTCTCAAAAGAATAACAACTGAATGAACGGCAGAGAAATGTTTAGATAAACGAGTGCAAAGCAAACAAACGCGCAAACACAAGCTAGGCAACTGAACAAACAGAAGGTCGAGAGTGCAGGCAGACGCTCCTGCCTAAATAGCAAAAAGCAGTTTAACCAGCAACTGTAACAACACCAAAGAAACCGTCGATTAAAAAAAAAACTACTTTCAACTTATGAATCTCGCGAGAATTTAAATTCATTCAGTTTGTCTATACGGTCAGAAATATCCCAAACAGAATATGTAAGACAGTTTGAAAATTCGAAAAAGAAATTTTAGAAATTGGCCTCGTATATTTTATGTTCTCTCAAATATGCAGAATGTGGCTATTTTACGTCCTTGTTTTGTGAACTTTTGTGAAACCAAAACATATAAAATGACCTTCCCGCCATTTTTTCTCAGGTTCTCAGGTTCGAGAAAGTCGATTCGGCTGTCCACGCATTGCGCGAGTAACATCCTTGGAAGAACTGGGTACTGTCTAGAAATAACTTTGGAGGGATTACCTTAGTTAGAGGACCTATATGGGGGATTCACTCTCAGACTCTCTAACCTTGCTCATCTCTTGCCCAAACCTATAGGAAGGAACAAAACGAGTGACAAAAACTTAAAATGCACAGAACAAATTAACTCTTTCAATGATACCTTTTATCGCTGACAGCCAACGGATTTAATGCGTCCTAGCCAGTTTTCTCCACCAAAAACCTTTTAAGGTAATTCCCTTGAAATTGTTCTACTATCAAACTTTTTTTGAAACTTGGCGTAATGAACATTCATGGTATGAACATTATAAAAATGCAATAAAAAAGTGGGGTCACCGTGCTTGTTTACGCGTCAGCAAGTTCTTAAAATGGAGTATTTTTACTGGTTGCGAGTTAAAAGTTCGAATCACCTTCATACAGAATTAAATCTTGGTTACTTGAAAGGAACAAAGTTTTGTCTTGAAAGTAAAGCTTCATTTATTGAAATAAGCAGTATTGCTTCATTTAAGCCGTTTTTGATTGCCTGGTTGCGGGAATATTGCTCTTTTTCGGATAGTTCCGTGGTTAACTTGAAGTCCTCGCCTTGGTCAAAATACACCCAGTTGGGAACTATTTTCCAAAAAAAATCATGTTCTACTATCAAACTTTTTTTCCTCTTCAAATATGTTTTTCATTAGACCGTTCTTAGCAAATACCTAAAAGAAAAATCGGGGGTCACCGTGCTCGTTTAAGAGAAAAAGGAGAATTTATTCCGTTATCGAGCTTAGTTTCAGGGAAATCTCTTACGTTTTGCACGTGCACGTGCTCGTGTGCGCGCGCTGATGACGCAAAAATCGTGCGCAGTAGGGATGCGCAATGCAATACTAAGGAATTACCTTAAGCCCCAGACATTATTGTAAAGCGTCCGAGAGGGATATCGTCCCCACGACTTATTTGCAACCTCCTGCAAGAACTTGCATAGCCAGTAGTTTAGACTTTTGGCATTCATGTCAGTTTTCAATGTTTTCAGTCAACTCTTGTACATCCAAATCATTGTATTCACCTTTGAACACTCCGCCTGGCTCAATGGTGCAAATTTTGTTCACTCTTTGGCCTTGCCATTTTGGAAAAATCTGGAACGCCCATTTGTTGTTATAAACCGTACATTTCGGAATAGAATTGATAGCACACGCCTTTTCCTGGTCAAAAGTTTTGAGAATCCGAAATCTTGAACTTGACTCATTCACGTCGCACAGAAAACTGAATTTGGAACCCCTGATGAAACACTCGCACTCGCTTTTGATATATGACGTGAAAGTTTGGTAAAACTCGAAAAAGCTGTGAAAACACTCGCACGTGGCTTGTGTTCCTACGGCATTTCTCGTGCTCCATAACCTCCACTCGTGTTCCTATTTAACAAATAAATTCCATGTTGCCGTGCGTCTGTTCGGTGATAGATTAAAGATGACGTCAAAATGTGGTTAGATCAAAAAAGTGGAACACGAGGCGTCTTCTGTGATCTATTACTGAACGGACGCACGGCAACATGGAATCACGAAAAAAACTACCACAGATAAAGCTTTTTTAATTTCAAAATCTTTCGACGTAACACAAAAACCGTTTTGCCCGCGCCCACTGTGGCGAACACGTAAAAAGCCATTTGCCGTAGTCTGTTGTATATACAAAATGAAGCAATTTCACTTGTTACTATGCGAACGAAAGAATTGTGATTGGTCCAGGAAAATCACGCCACTGTCAAACCTGACTCGAGCTTCACTTCTCGTGGAATAAAAACTTACACTGAAAGCAGAATAGAACCGCGAAATCTTAACGAAAATGCTTGCAAAGCTAAGTCACGTCAATTTTTGTCATCAGAGCAGCCCTGTGAGCCGAAAAGCTTGGACGTTTCCTTGAATATTGCAGAAGATGAAAAAATACCCTCGGAAAACTTGTGGTTGCAGTAAACCTAGAGGCAATTTAACTCGAGTTTTGAATGAAAGGAGCCTAAATGAGGGTGGAAATTTTTGTCTTCTGTGGTTGGTCATTCTCGAATCAGTTTGATATAGTGTTTGGAGAAACATTTAAGCTGCAGTACAGTTTGCCGTGAGCTGTGGTTAGCTATACTTTGCTCGCTGTTGTGCCCCGAAACGGACTGGAGCATTCGCATCAGAAAGCAAGGTGTAATGTTTTGACATCAATCATCAATCAGGGTGTCACCGGTTATTTTGAGACCAAAAATTTGAATTTCTTTTTAAATAAATTAATGTCAGAACCATTTTGATTGTTGGGATAGTTATATTCGCGATAAAGCAATGGTTCTTTGCTTACCAAGATCAATTTTGTGCGTGCATGGTTTAGTCACGTTCAACTGCCGACTGAGACTGCTCGAGTATTTTTTCTGAATCATTTTCTCAGAAAAACGGTTTTATCTTTCTTCTTCCTGCTTCTCGAATCTGTTCAATGTCTCGGCAAGACATTTTTTGTATCTTATCTTTTGCCCAATGACGTAAAATATTATCTAAATTCTCAAAACGTTCCGCCATTTTAAAACACAGACGAAAAAATTTTGTAATGATGACATGCATCTGTCCTCTAATAGATTATAGGTAGGAACCAATCAAAATGTAGGAATAAATCGGGTTATCATATAATCAGTAATAGATCACATTTGACGTCAAAATATGGTAACAACGAAACTGGCACACGATGTGCACAGGAAAATATGAACTCAATGAATTGACCTCTAGCGCTCCCAATGTGTGGCTTCATAGCTCAGTTGGTAGAGCATCGCACCGGTATCGCTGAGGTCACGGGTTCGAATCCCGTTGAAGCCCTGATTTTTTTCCTCAGGCTTCTTCTTTCCAGTTGCTTAAATTGGAAAATTTACTGCGATGATCATTCTTCACATTCATCTACAACCGCAGAACAAATATGAATTATTTCATATATACTTCACAACGAAAAAACTACTAAAGATAAAGCGCTTTTTTTATTTCAAAATATTTTAACGAAACACAAGAGCCGGTCTTTGCCCCTTTTTTGACGCTTTCTCATACCAAAATGCATTGCATATAGAGATTCAGCACTCCTCACAAATGTGCATGTTATTTGTTCAAAGTTGAGTCATTGTTACTCTGCACAGAAATGGTTAAAACAATAACATGAACAGTGAGGTAGTGCTGTCATTCCTTGTAACTGGCTATGTTGTGAAAGGAGGAGAAAGCGTCAAAAAAGGGGCAAAGACCGGCTCTTGTGTTTCGTTAAAATATTTTGAAATAAAAAAAGCGCTTTATCTTTAGTAGTTTTTTCGTTGTGAAGTATATATGAAATAATTCATATTTGTTCTGCGGTTGTAGATGAATGTGAAGAATGATCATCGCAGTAAATTTTCCAATTTAAGCAACTGGAAAGAAGAAGCCTGAGGAAAAAAATCAGGGCTTCAACGGGATTCGAACCCGTGACCTCAGCGATACCGGTGCGATGCTCTACCAACTGAGCTATGAAGCCACACATTGGGAGCGCTAGAGGTCAATTCATTGAGTTCATATTTTCCTGTGCACATCGTGTGCCAGTTTCGTTGTTACCATATTTTGACGTCAAATGTGATCTATTACTGATTATATGATAACCCGATTTATTCCTACATTTTGATTGGTTCCTACCTATAATCTATTAGAGGACAGATGCATGTCATCATTACAAAATTTTTTCGTCTGTGTTTTAAAATGGCGGAACGTTTTGAGAATTTAGATAATATTTTACGTCATTGGGCAAAAGATAAGATACAAAAAATGTCTTGCCGAGACATTGAACAGATTCGAGAAGCAGGAAGAAGAAAGATAAAACCGTTTTTCTGAGAAAATGATTCAGAAAAAATACTCGAGCAGTCTCAGTCGGCAGTTGAACGTGACTAAACCATGCACGCACAAAATTGATCTTGGTAAGCAAAGAACCATTGCTTTATCGCGAATATAACTATCCCAACAATCAAAATGGTTCTGACATTAATTTATTTAAAAAGAAATTCAAATTTTTGGTCTCAAAATAACCGGTGACACCCTGATTGATGATTGATGTCAAAACATTACACCTTGCTTTCTGATGCGAATGCTCCAGTCCGTTTCGGGGCACAACAGCGAGCAAAGTATAGCTAACCACAGCTCACGGCAAACTGTACTGCAGCTTAAATGTTTCTCCAAACACTATATCAAACTGATTCGAGAATGACCAACCACAGAAGACAAAAATTTCCACCCTCATTTAGGCTCCTTTCATTCAAAACTCGAGTTAAATTGCCTCTAGGTTTACTGCAACCACAAGTTTTCCGAGGGTATTTTTTCATCTTCTGCAATATTCAAGGAAACGTCCAAGCTTTTCGGCTCACAGGGCTGCTCTGATGACAAAAATTGACGTGACTTAGCTTTGCAAGCATTTTCGTTAAGATTTCGCGGTTCTATTCTGCTTTCAGTGTAAGTTTTTATTCCACGAGAAGTGAAGCTCGAGTCAGGTTTGACAGTGGCGTGATTTTCCTGGACCAATCACAATTCTTTCGTTCGCATAGTAACAAGTGAAATTGCTTCATTTTGTATATACAACAGACTACGGCAAATGGCTTTTTACGTGTTCGCCACAGTGGGCGCGGGCAAAACGGTTTTTGTGTTACGTCGAAAGATTTTGAAATTAAAAAAGCTTTATCTGTGGTAGTTTTTTTCGTGATTCCATGTTGCCGTGCGTCCGTTCAGTAATAGATCACAGAAGACGCCTCGTGTTCCACTTTTTTGATCTAACCACATTTTGACGTCATCTTTAATCTATCACCGAACAGACGCACGGCAACATGGAATTTATTTGTTAAATAGGAACACGAGTGGAGGTTATGGAGCACGAGAAATGCCGTAGGAACACAAGCCACGTGCGAGTGTTTTCACAGCTTTTTCGAGTTTTACCAAACTTTCACGTCATATATCAAAAGCGAGTGCGAGTGTTTCATCAGGGGTTCCAAATTCAGTTTTCTGTGCGACGTGAATGAGTCAAGTTCAAGATTTCGGATTCTCAAAACTTTTGACCAGGAAAAGGCGTGTGCTATCAATTCTATTCCGAAATGTACGGTTTATAACAACAAATGGGCGTTCCAGATTTTTCCAAAATGGCAAGGCCAAAGAGTGAACAAAATTTGCACCATTGAGCCAGGCGGAGTGTTCAAAGGTGAATACAATGATTTGGATGTACAAGAGTTGACTGAAAACATTGAAAACTGACATGAATGCCAAAAGTCTAAACTACTGGCTATGCAAGTTCTTGCAGGAGGTTGCAAATAAGTCGTGGGGACGATATCCCTCTCGGACGCTTTACAATAATGTCTGGGGCTTAAGGTAATTCCTTAGTATTGCATTGCGCATCCCTACTGCGCACGATTTTTGCGTCATCAGCGCGCGCACACGAGCACGTGCACGTGCAAAACGTAAGAGATTTCCCTGAAACTAAGCTCGATAACGGAATAAATTCTCCTTTTTCTCTTAAACGAGCACGGTGACCCCCGATTTTTCTTTTAGGTATTTGCTAAGAACGGTCTAATGAAAAACATATTTGAAGAGGAAAAAAAGTTTGATAGTAGAACATGATTTTTTTTGGAAAATAGTTCCCAACTGGGTGTATTTTGACCAAGGCGAGGACTTCAAGTTAACCACGGAACTATCCGAAAAAGAGCAATATTCCCGCAACCAGGCAATCAAAAACGGCTTAAATGAAGCAATACTGCTTATTTCAATAAATGAAGCTTTACTTTCAAGACAAAACTTTGTTCCTTTCAAGTAACCAAGATTTAATTCTGTATGAAGGTGATTCGAACTTTTAACTCGCAACCAGTAAAAATACTCCATTTTAAGAACTTGCTGACGCGTAAACAAGCACGGTGACCCCACTTTTTTATTGCATTTTTATAATGTTCATACCATGAATGTTCATTACGCCAAGTTTCAAAAAAAGTTTGATAGTAGAACAATTTCAAGGGAATTACCTTAAAAGGTTTTTGGTGGAGAAAACTGGCTAGGACGCATTAAATCCGTTGGCTGTCAGCGATAAAAGGTATCATTGAAAGAGTTAATTTGTTCTGTGCATTTTAAGTTTTTGTCACTCGTTTTGTTCCTTCCTATAGGTTTGGGCAAGAGATGAGCAAGGTTAGAGAGTCTGAGAGTGAATCCCCCATATAGGTCCTCTAACTAAGGTAATCCCTCCAAAGTTATTTCTAGACAGTACCCAGTTCTTCCAAGGATGTTACTCGCGCAATGCGTGGACAGCCGAATCGACTTTCTCGAACCTGAGAACCTGAGAAAAAATGGCGGGAAGGTCATTTTATATGTTTTGGTTTCACAAAAGTTCACAAAACAAGGACGTAAAATAGCCACATTCTGCATATTTGAGAGAACATAAAATATACGAGGCCAATTTCTAAAATTTCTTTTTCGAATTTTCAAACTGTCTTACATATTCTGTTTGGGATATTTCTGACCGTATAGACAAACTGAATGAATTTAAATTCTCGCGAGATTCATAAGTTGAAAGTAGTTTTTTTTTTAATCGACGGTTTCTTTGGTGTTGTTACAGTTGCTGGTTAAACTGCTTTTTGCTATTTAGGCAGGAGCGTCTGCCTGCACTCTCGACCTTCTGTTTGTTCAGTTGCCTAGCTTGTGTTTGCGCGTTTGTTTGCTTTGCACTCGTTTATCTAAACATTTCTCTGCCGTTCATTCAGTTGTTATTCTTTTGAGAAGGGGACATCCGTCTCGTATTTAAACTCCCATTAAAGTTTCGAAATGCGTTAAAAAACTTATACCGAGAGCCAGAACTGCCTTGCTGGTAATCAAAATATCAAAAAAAATATATCTCCACAGCGTTCGAGGATTTCTTTTGCTTTGAAACGAAACACAACGAAACAAACTGATCCTCCATGAAAGATTCACGGAACGCGCAAGTTATATCCGCGGAAAAACTGGGTACAATGTCTTAAAATAACTTATGGGATAACCAAAGTTAGAGGGCCGATATGAGGGATTCACTCTCTTACCTTGATAATCTCTTGGTTTGGGACATTCCGCCGAGTTTTGGACGCTGATGTGAAAGATGCAACTCGATGCGAGGTTACTGTTTCAACAAAGAAGGACCAGAAAGAAGCCATTACAGACGAAGATTTATTCTGGAGCAGAGGCCTAAAGGTAACTGATTCTTCTAATTGGCTATTAAATACAGTATATTTCAATAATGGGAAGCTGTTTGGTTTACGTGGAGGGGAACATAAGAATATTACTGTAAGAAATATTAGGGTAAGCGATGATTGTCTTAGATTCGAAGGAAACAGCTCAATGGGGGTACTTGTTATCTCAATTATGTTCCTCGTGCTGTTACGCATATTTCATGAAAGTTAACATTTTTCAAGCTAACATTTTGAAATCAAGTGGGTGAGGACTAGAAAAGAGTGAGTTGCTATGGGAGCAGAATTCTTTATAGCCCTGTAAAACTATTAGCGTATCAAGTTTCAATGGTCTCCGCTGCCAATTGGTAAGATAGCTCTATTTATATATTAGGTATAATATCGGGTTGAGTGTATGACGCCATTAGTTATATCATTGGGATATTTTGCAGAAAAGTTAAATTTAAGGACGTTTGCGCTAATTGTTTCTGCTCATCCTTACTGCGCACGCAAATTCACTTGCCACGTCACCTACTATAAACTTGTTCCTTGCACGTCCAAGGAACAAAGCTTATCTCTGAAATATTACGGATGTTTTATTAGACTAAAGTGGTTTAGTTCAGAGTTTAGATGGGACGCTACTTAGCCGAGAATAAAAGATGTCACACGAGTATACGTAATAGTAGTACACATTTCCACAGTATTTGCACTCTTACCAGAAAACTAGATTTACAAGTTAGTAGTTTACTTACCTACAGTACGTGAACAACCCCCCTGGTTCCATGTTACTTTCATAAAAAAGTCAAGTATTTGAAATGTATTTATTAATGGGGATTTAATTTAACAAAAGAAAAGATTGCTGTGTAGCCTTAGTTTGGGGAGTTTCTGGCATACGCGACATAGATATGGCTAACTGTGGTTCCTTTAGGTAGCATTGTTGGCGAGTGAGGACGATTTTTACTCCCCCTACACCTCATGTTATATACTTTTTAGATTGAGTTAAATTGCCCAAAAAACAGAGCTCAGCCAAGACAGTGCGGCCCATACAATTCGGGCATTTTGTATTTGACTATGAGGAACAAGATATGAAGCAAAAACTATTTGACTTTCGAAAATGAGTAAGTGCCAGTCTACAATGGGTATAAATATTTCGAAACTGGGTCTATTCTGTTTCTTTGGAGAAGGGTGTTTCAGATGTGGCTAATCTGCTTACTTTCATGAAATATTCTAAATGGTGGTTAGATGTTTAAGAACTGTAAATCACACGTTATGTCCTCTTCCCTTGTTTATCAAATCTAAAACTATAAATCAGCACCCATGTCAATTTTTTAGGTCAACATTCGAGCTTTGTTTGCTAGAGCGCTGTAAGAAATCGAAACCAGACGAGCGACGGGGACTGTCAAACTCGCTGAGTGTGTCCGGTCTGGAGACAAAGAGGACGAATTCGTGAAAAATACCAAGTCATTTTCCAGTGAAACTCGTGATTATTGCCAGTAAATTCGCTATAGTCAAGATTGTCTTGTGATGGTCCTGTGATTCTTGGGCAGTCAGATCGTACCTTCGGAGCCCGTCTCAATTTAGTTTGACCCTTCTGTGTTCCCCGCCATTCCTCACTATTCTAAACTCTTGGTTGAAAATTAACTCTCCAGAAGCGTGGGTAGAAGCCATAAACTCTTTCATTTGCAGACAAATTAAATTTATTTAATGTTTTTGCAATTAACTGGCGTGTAATAGATTTATATAAAAAGCATAAACGCTGACAGGATGTCAGACACTTGGTGTGCCACTCAAATATGACCCCAGCAGAGAACATTTCGTGCCATAACCTAGATATCACGGGTGACTAATTCCTTGTAAATTTCAACTTTAATTTATAATTCCAAACATGTAACTACAAAATGCCATTGCAAAGTTTGGGAAAATAAGACTGAAGACTATCGAAAGTGCAATTTGTCAACCTAAAGGCTTGGGAAGCTATTATTTCCTAATTTCACTCGTCGCCATTTGATCTTACTCGTGGAAATGATTGCGCTGTTAAATAGGTAGGCACTTGAAAGTATCACTGAGCATCGAGCAGAGAAGTAGATGGGGCTACTGTCAAGGAAAACAGAATAGGTCCTTTGATCACAGAGTATTAGAGATGCTAAAACGCATTGATATGGCTCTGTAAATACAATAAATGATTGGTTCTTAGCAATAATTCTTAACAGCTGAGCAAACTAACGTTAAACTTTCTATAGAAGATATTACGAAAAAAGCTAAAGAAGAAAATTGGACAAAAGAAATACCATTTTTTTTTTTAATTAGAAAGACCAAGATTTTGGTCATCGAAACTTATTCCAAACGATTCGTGTTGATTAAATGAACTTGATAGTCTATGCATACGATTTTGTAATTTTAATTCCGTTGTCACTTCAGCTGCAGTAACAATTAACGACAAATTAAAAATTTAGAACGGCATTTTCGAATTTCACCCCTTGGGTCGTGAGATTTTGAGATTGCGTGAAAACTTATTGTAATCGCGGACACTTATTTACTCATTTTAAGGGTGGCTACTCTTAGGAATAACTAGTAATCTTTTATTTTACTCACTTTTCTTTTAAATGTGAAAGTGACAGTTGGAATGTGTTGAAATATTTCAGATTGTTATCATAATTTATGTAACTTCATTTGTTTAAACACCTGTTCTTAGAAAATTAGATTCTTCTTTTTCCACGGATTTTAATCGTGGACAAAGAGTGCATATCAGGCACATTAATTCTTCCCCTAGCGGTTTATTTCGTCGCTTCCGTATGTAATTCTGAATTGTGAATTGGCAAAAAAACACGGATGAAATGAACCCACAGTGTTTATTCTCTTTGCTTGTGATTGTGCTCACTGGACAGTTTCGCGTAATAGGTGAGTTTGTGACTTATTCGAGTACTAATTTATTTCGACTTCCACCAATTTCAGTTCAACAAATGTATTGTTCCTGCTGAACAGATAAGCATTGGGGCATATAGGCCAGGGTCTCGTCTCTTTTTTATCACTGATCACTGCAGTTAGTGATTTAGTTGCATTTATCTCATACTTCTTTCCATATCTACGATGACGAGTTAGTCCCAATCGAAGCTGGTAAATGTAGATGAAGATGTAGATGTAGGAACTTTTGGCATCACTGTTTTCGGGTACTTCGCAATAATAGGCAATAACGGGTACAAAACATAAAAGCGGCCATTCGCTTACTAATGAACTAGGGACGTGTTTAAAAGATATTTTCATTAAGTAAGAAATGCCTATTACTTGACTGAATTTTTAATCTCAGCTAAGTAAATAAATCATGATATTGCACATGTTAACGAAAACGAAACTTTTTTTCGATTGCTTCTACATGGTGGCTCGAGCTGAACACGACAATAAAAGAAAATATGGGCATTCAGTTACGGACGTTTTCAAATTGTCAGCATCAAACAAGCTCAATCCTTTTCCTTTTTTATTGAAACTGACAGGGTAGCTTTCAAATTTTACAACGTAGTTTTCATAGTGACAATAACCTGTTGAAAAAGAAAAGATACTTCCCTTGTAAATTGATTTTGATTGGGACGAGTGATCAACTTTTTAAAGCTAGCTTACATTAAATCTAGTTTAAACTAGGGCTCCGATTTGGTGGAGGTTTCTTCAGAGAACAATTATCCTAACATGGATAGAAAAGGTCGAGAAATATTCAAACATTGTGTACTCCAATGACATTACACGATAAAATACGACAAATCACAAAACCCCAAACAAAACAATCCAAACAAGTCCACGGTTAAATAAAACAAAGGTCGGGACGCAGGTCCGACATAGCGCATTGCTAACATTTGTTAAGGACGTTCGCGCCCAAAAACTTCCCACGTACAGATTTTTTAAAAACTTTGACTGCAGGTAGAAAATGATAAGATTAGATGAAAAACGTAAAAAAAATCGGGGTCACCGAACTCGTTTTGAAGGTAAGGCGCATCGCAAATCATAGCATTCTAGGATTTCCAGCCACTGAGGCGATTCTGGCCAGATTCATTACTATCGGCATATATTTAAGTTGAAGAATCATATCTAAGTATGTGTGTTTAACACAGCATATATAGGCCTGTTTGATAGATCTTTGCTACATATGCCATTAAATCAGCTAGAATTAGCCTTAAAAAAATACAACTTCTAAGTCACGCACACCTGTATCCATGTACCAATTCGACCCTATTGAATAGTATATGAGAAATAATTAAAACTTCCCACGTACAGTACGGTCAAAGGGATTGCAGCATTACACGCGCGTAAAGCGCGTGTAGTACACGCACATTACACGCAGTGCCCACGCAGTGCCCACGCAGTGTCCACGCAGTGTCCACGCACCTTACACGCAAAGACAAGAAAATGCGTGTATTTACACGCGTGTATTTTGACTCATTAGACGTGATATTGCGTGTAATTTTACACGCAGTCGTTCAACTGGAACTCATTAAATGCGTGTAGTGAGAACAGAATATTTAAAGTGCGTGTAATGAAAACCAAAGCATTTACTTGTGTAACATTTATCGTAGTGGACTGCACTGTGATATAGTTTATCTTTCGCCTTCTTGCTCTTGCTCGTAAAACGTTCCCGATAGAATCGAGCAGTTTCATTAAACTGGTTTACCGCTTCATAGTAAAATATTTTTTCCGTTCGAGTTTCAACAACAAGCGGCGCCAGCGAGCGACTGGCGTGTTATGAGATAACATGAACAATTATGTCGCTTTTAATTCTAAATTACAGCAATCAGTGTACTTTAAACAGTCCGAAGATTCATTAAATATTTCGTACTCACAAAGCGTTACGAGTTTACGGTATTCAAGAGCTTTTTTAGTCGTGTTTTTACCTTTTCGCGAGAACCACAAGGGCGCCAGCGATTAACGAACTGAGGCTGATGCACACGAAATAACAGCAAAAAACATTATTTCGCTTGAGATTTTCAGTTAATTTTAAACATCAGCTTAGATTTTGCTATAAAAGTTTCCGATTCTTCGCTATTTAAACAGAAGTAATGGCAATTAGCAAATTAAGAGAGAGTACGCGAGTATCTATTTCATGTTGTTCGAAGGAACAGGAGTGAAATGGCAGAAGTGCGGGCTGTTACAGATTACGAAAGAAGATTGGTTTCTTAGGTGCTCGTTTGTTATTTATACATGAGCTCATTATTAATTCATACACACAAATGCGTGTATGAATAACAAAGGCTTCCTCTTCCAGTTTAAATACACGCATACCGGTGAAATTACACGCAAATGCGTGTAAACTACCTGAAGAGTAAATTTTACACGCAGTTAATTACACGCACTGCCCACGCACTGTTCACCGCACTGCCCACGCACTGTCCACGCATACTACACGCAGACTACACGCATTTTACGCGCGTTAGGTGCTGCAATCCCTTTGCCCTGTACTGTACAGATTTTTTTTTGTTTTTTAGTATAATGGAAAGAATCTGAAAAGGAAGCGATCTGCCGAAAAAAAAGTGGGGATCACGAGCATCCAACAAAAATATTTCGCACACAAAGTTAACGCAAAGGTCATCAGCTCTATGTTTGTTGAGTTTCGACTCGGTTGCGCGGCGCTTGAAAATGACGTGGCACGCGCGTGACAATGAATAGCGTGCGCACTAGAGATGCGCAGTAGCAATGGGCGCGAACGTCCTAAATTAAAACAAGGCAGTATTTTTTTTATAGTAGCTAGCTTTAAGACTATTATCGCACCTCTAGGATATGTAGGCTATTCCGTTGTAGCAAAACCCATGCAGTATACTCTTCATCCTTCGTGAATTCTTTGATGCGCACCCGAGGAACGTGCTAAATGGTATTTTTGATTCTTTATTATAGATTCTTTCGTCACCAATATCTTTGCCAGAAGTACATGTTGACTGCCTCCTCACAGCTGTAACTCCACAGTACTACTACCCCTGGCCGGGACGCAGTCGTTGTCCGTCTTCGTCGGCTTTTGGTGTCCAACAGAAAAAACGTTTACCGACAGTGATATATTTACAGGTTAGGAAAGGGTTGTGGACAGTCAAGTTCGGGAACACTGCCCCCTTAAGCCCTTTTTGTGTATAATAATTTCAGAATAAGCCCACTGTTACGATATTTTTTTTATATGATTCTTATCTATGAGTAATCATTACTAAATGATAAAGGATTCAGCATGAAATTATATAATTTATTTTGAGTATATTTTGTCCATAACAAGAAAAAGAGCGATTTCGACTTTCGCCATTTTGCTGAGAGAAGACTGTTCTTAATTGATATTATGAATATCCATTGTAGCAAAAGTAAAAAAAAAAACACTTTTAGAAATTTTGTGAATTGGAATTTTATTAATGCATTAATTACAATTTTTTTTTGATTTCAGTGATTCATGTTATGTTTTCCATTGAATATATTTCAAAGTAATACTATCTATTTATTTTGCTTTTGAAGACTTGAGTGTGATATAAGAAACACGTAAACAAACTCACTGTCTCAGGAACGAACTTAATTTTCAGATTGATTTTTGGCGAGAAAAAAGTGGTTAATAAACAAAGTCCGCAACCGCTGCCCGAGGCTCATGTCCTGTTGTCACCAAACTGCCTAGGCGTGTCACTCAAGTATCTGATTCAAAGTTTAGGGCTGGACGGTGCTATCATACGATCGGGATGTTGTGAGGCCCGGTAAAGAATTGAGAGTGGGACTTCGGCGTGAACCTCAACAGAAAAAAAAGTAGCTATAATAGCAAGAATAAAGAAACGCACCGTAATCCACGAAGGTAAGTAGGTATAAAATTAAGGCATCATTTGGAACGAAAGGTACGAGTCGAATCGACAGAACAAAACTAAACGATGCTAAAACGCAGTCGATGAACCCAATTGCACTTGAGCTACAACCTGTGGCACAACACCTTGAAACCAATGTATGTTGGAAACATTGGCAAAAAAACATGAAACTCATAACCGTTTTTATAGGGATCCCCCTAGTGAATAAAGTGCCAGCACCCACCATCTCCCCCTTCAATGTTGGAAATATTCAAAATGCAAACTTGCTGTTAGTATGCAAAGTGTTGTGTCAACATTGCACGGGGGGACCACCCTTGTGAACAAGGGTTGTAGATAAAGATTGACATTTGAGAAGTTCCGGTAGGCTGGACAGGCTTGTTAGAAAGTGTTATACCTCAGGTTCTTTTAGCGTAATTATCGGTTGTGGACTGGACCTAGCATGAAACAGCCAAAGCCTTATGTCGAAGAATACAGTCATGATAGTTTGAAGTGATACAGTTAAAAATTATTTTTGTGTTTTACCTCGCTGGCTCTCTCCTTTAAGAGTTCAAAGCGACGACATTCATTCTGCCAAATAAGAACAACAGTATTGCGGTATTGTGCGCACTGGATTTTGTTGAATTTCTCGCTTGTATGAGGATTGAAATTTTTGGATGCGCAAATGTAAGCCAAGATTTATACCGCAATATATTTACATTTTTACTATCATAAGCATTTTAAGGTATTGAACATGCAAATGAGAATCTTAATCACAAGCGCTTCTAGAATATCAGCAACTGATAAGAAAAAAAAGGAAAAAAAAAAAAAAAAAGAAATTGCCTTTGTGGAGAGGCAGTGGAATATTAAAGAGGTTTTTAGTCTTAAAACCTGCTAATTTTCTTGGTAGGAAATTGTTGACGGACGACATATAAACCTTTTATTGGGGACAAGCAATCACTGTTCCTAACCTTACTAGCCCTTAGCTTTTGCAGTACTTGATAGTTCAACTTTTGGGTAAGCCGCATCAGTGGATACAGCCCGTTACACCTGCTCGGGTTAGACTAAAGTAGGAAACGCGCAACAGACGTTGACGTTGTAATGTTTCGCCTCGTTGAGGTATCCCCCGCCGTTAGTATTTGTAATCGCAAAGTAGCGCCCCGTGACTCTCGCGTGGTTTCCTTCGTGTTTTCACTTGCAGAAGAGTTGTTACATGATTCCATTGCGCAAGAGTTTGTAGAACGATGCATTATCAAAAGCCGTTGGGAAAACGAACGTGCTGTGTAAAGCTGTGAAGCCGTAAATGAATAACGTTGTTGTCACCAGACACAATACAGAAACTGGAGCACTGGTATGCTAATAACAACAAATCTCTGCACACTTGTCCTGTACCTCTTTCCCAGATCTGTATGTTGATCTCGTTTTTCCTAGCATCGTGTCCTGAAAGCTCCTATTGTTCTACCCAGCGCTCGGGGCCTTGTTTTAATTCATTTATATCTATTGGTTTGCTGAGCCCAATCCACAAACTCTGTTTGAAAAGCTACAGGCTATCTCTGTAAACACTACAAAGATTCCTTTGGGCTATAGAATATATTGCGAAGCAGCCAAAGGAGTCCCATAAAAATTTAAATTGATTCTTCTAGGAGGTCGCGGATATAGGCTTTTCTGCTTTCGCACTTAAGTGGTGTTTTTTTTGTCTTTATGAGTCATTTATTA
>JAHPZR010031305.1:0-10000 GCA_019787425.1 Platygyra sinensis
TCGATCACAAGTGATTTCTCATAATGTTGTCTAGCCTTCTCATATTCGCCAACTGATTTATACACATTTCGTGTTGTTATCAGGGCAGTGTGGAATGTAGGATAGTATGAATTTCAGAATGAATTTCAGTCTCCAGAACTTATCAGTAAAAGAAGTTTTTAAACCAGCCGTAATGTAAAACCTGAATTAACACAAATTTACCCAAGGCTTCCTTGGTAACTTACAAAGAGGGAAATCAAAGAGCATAATAGTTATCTTTTATGAAAGCTTGTTGTCTTCAAACAGTTTCATTTAATCGCATTTACGTCACAACTACACACGCTGCGAGAATCCACATCAAAATAAATTAATTTTTTTGCCTCGTTTAAAATATTTTAGCAGCGTTAATATTTCCCAAGGGGTCATACTAGAATGGAATCTTTGTTTACATTCGGTTTGTCTCATTCGCATTAGGACCCATCAGAGGTATTCAGTTTCTGATCATGATCAATTTGAATTTTTGCGATAACTGCAGAAATTCACGCGCGGTCATTGGTTAAATTTTATTGTCAATATTTGGACAGACACATGAATTTGAAATTCATGCGACGCGTCAGCGAGCGAGAGCGGGCAATTCGACACTTTGTTATCGTAAACGAAACAAATTGATGTCAGTTTTTAATGCGTCTGTCCTTTTAATGACATTGAATTTCGTCATAACATTCTCAAAGTAGTTTGCGGATCCACTCGGCTATCGCCTTGTGGATCCACAGCTACTTTGACAATGTTATGATGAAGTTCATGATCAATAACAGGACAGACGCGTGAAAAACTGACGTCAATTGAATTGTTAAATTGAGAGCAGAGCACGATTTACTGTCCAATAACAAATTTTGTCTCCGATGTATTGCACACTCTTTGAGAAACTAAAAAATGCTTCAAACCATTATTGGCTTATAGTTAGCTCTTTTATTACCTAGGAATTTTGCATTTTTCGAAGGACAATTTTTACTTGAATATGTCAACCATGGGAACCATATATTTCACCAGTCAACTGGTACCACAAGCCTTTATAAATGTTTACAGTCATTGGTATACTAACATGATACCTTCTCTGCGCAAACTCAGTGGTATTAAAAATGTAAACAATGACGTCAACAACGGTCGTTCTTTAGTATTACATCAACTTAATAAAAATATAACAACAGCAGTTCAACAAAATGATACACAGGGCTGTTTTCAAATTTGTTTCACTTTTATTCTCTTTTATATTCTGAAGGAAAGGTTTAAAATGAACAACCTAGACGAAGTTATGCAAATCCTCACAATCGGCCTTATATTTGCCAGCTTCCTTCTCAAACACTAGTCGATTTCTCAAAGCCATTGAGCTATGCAAGGAATGTTTGTTCATTCTGAAAGAGAGATTCTGCATAAAAGACGAGAAATTAACCAAATCATTATACGGAAGGATATATTTTATCATGTGGAATGTTTATAGTCGCATCACGATAATGAAAACACACATTAAATGTGCAGAGAAACTTCTCGAAATTTATCATGAATGTGGCGATAGACATGAGGAATGCAACCTAAGCATAAAACTTGGAACAATGTTTTCTGTCAAAGTAAATACTCGCAAGCCATACAAGTCTACGAAAGAGGACTAGTGATCAGTAAGGAAATTGGAGACAAAAAAAGACAAGAATCCTGTTACTGAAGTCTTGGAGCTCTGTATCTATATGTTGGCGAATACGAGAAGGCTAGACGACATCTAGAGAAGTCACTTGTGATCCACAAAAAAGCTGGAAACAGAAATGGAGAAGCTGTGTCTTACACACACCTTGGAATTGTGTATCAATTAGTTGGCCAGTATGAGAGGGCTAGAGAACATCTCGAGAAATCACTTTTGATCCGATAAGAAATTGGAGACAGAAAAGGAGAAGCTGCCACTTACAAAAGCTTTGGAACTCTCATAAATCACTTGCGAATATGAAAAGGCTAGAGAACATTTGGAGAAATCGCTTATGATCCAGAAAGAAATGGGAAACAGAAAAGGAGAAGCTTCCTCTTACACAAGCCTTGGAAGTGTGTATCAATCACTTGGCGAGTATGGGGAAGGCAAGAGAACATCTCGAGAAATCGCTTGTGATCCAGAAAGAAAATGGAGACAGACAAGGGGAAGCTGCCTCTTACAAAAGTCTTGGAAGTGTGTATCAATTACCTGGCGAGTATAAGAATGCAAGAGAAAATCTCGAGAAATCACTCGTGATCCAGAAAAAATTGGAGACAGACAAGAAGAACCTGCCTCTTACACAAACCTTGGAATTGTGTTTGAATTACTTGGCGAGTATGAGAAGGCAAGAGAATATCTCGAGAAATCACTTGTGATCCAGAAAAAAATTGGAGACAGAAAAGGAGAAGCTGCCTCTTACATGAACCTTGGAAATCTGTATGAATCAATTGGCGAATATGACATGGCTAGAGAACATCGCGAGAAATCCCTTGTGATCCAGAAAGAAATTGAAGACAAAGATGGAGAAGCTGCCTCTTACGGAAGCCTTGGAACTGTCTATGAATCGGTTGGGGAATACGAGAAGGCTAAAGAACATCTCGAGAAATCACTTGTGATCCAGAAAGAATCGGAAACAGAAAAGGAGAAGCTGCCTCTTATACGAACCTTGGAAATGTGTATCTATCACTTGCCGAGTATACGAAGGCTAGAGAACATCTCGAAAAATCACTCGCAATCCAGAAAGAAATTGGAGACAGAAAAGGGGAAGCTGCCTCTTACACAAGCCTTGCATTGGAAGTGTGAATCAATCACTTGGCGAGTATGGGAAGGCAAGAGAACATCTCAAGAAATCACTTGAGATCCAGAAAAAAATTGGAGACAGAAAAGGAGAAGCTGCCTCTTACACAAACCTTGGAATTGTGTATAAATCAGTTGGCGAATATGAGAAGGCTAGACAACATTATGAGAAATCACTTGTGATCGACAAAGAAATCGGGACAGAAAAGGAGAAGCCTCCTCTTACAAAAAACTTGGAACTGCCCATGAATCAGTTGGCGAATACGAGAAGGCTAGAGAACATCTCGAGAAATCACTTGTGATCCAGAAAGAAATCGGAGACAGACAAGGAGAAGCTGCCTCTTACGGAAGCCTTGGAATTGTCTATGAATCTGTTGGCGAATATGAGAAGGCTTTAAAGTACTATGAAAAATCACTGACCATCAGTAGAGATATCGGACACAGACATAACATGGCTTTATGTTACAATAACATGGGATCTAGATTCTACTTTCATGGAATGTATAGCAAAGCTAATGCATACAATAGGAACGTTTTGAACATCAGCAAAGATATTGCAGACAGAATAGTTGAGGCCAGGTTTTACATCATCCAAGGGCAGGTGGAGACGGCTGTAGGTAACTTTATCAAGGCAAAAGAATATTGTGAAAATGGTCTTGCGATAAGCAAAGAAATTGGACACAAGGAAACAGAAGCTTGTGGTTACTTAACGCTTGGAGATCTGCTTTTCACGCAGTCTGAATATCATAAAGCGGAAGAATATATCAAGGTGGCGATAACATTATATGAGGAAATTGGAAATATTCCGCTGCAGTCCTATTCGCTCGAAAAATTGGCACGCATTAGACTAAAGGAAGGAATGATTCAGGAGGCGATCTCGTATTTCCTTTCTTATATTGAAAAATTGGAGGTAATACGCGGCTCTCTCCGCGACAACGATCAATTTAAAATTGCCTTCTCTGACCGCAATATTCAATCCCACAGAGATCTCAGTGTGTTGTTTCTGGAAACCGGAAATCCTACTGAAGCGCTGTATGTTTTAGAGTTTTCGAGGGCCAGGGCTTTGGCAGATTTAATGTCATCTCAGTACTCAGTGGAGAATAAAATCTCCACTGATCCTCGAACATGGGTGGGTCTTGAAGGCATCGTGTTCAAAGAATGTAACCACATCTGTCTGTACGTCTCATATCATTGCTGCCACATCTATCTGTGGATTCTCAAAGCAGGCAAAGTCACACATTACCAGGTGATAAAAGGAAATGACGTTATTGCTCGGGAAGGAGTAAGTCAGCATTTGGAAGGGTTTTTTAAGTTCAGAAGTTTTGGCGTTTTACAAAGGGACCTTTGTAAAGACCAATCTCTACAGTGTTTCCAGCCAGAATCAAAAACACACGAAGAAGCAGCCATGGACGTTTGCGAATTGGAGTAGAAAGTAAAGCTAACCAAGGACCGAAAATGAACCTTCATATCTGCTACAAACTTATCATCGCACCAGTGGAGGGCTTTCTTGAATGCCCTGAAATCATCATTGTTCCTGATCGTGCATTATACCAAATTCCATTCGCAGCCTTAACTGATGAAAGAGGAAAGTTTTTATCCGAGACTTTTAGAATCCGTATGGTTCCTTCCTTAAGAACTCTGAAGCTCATTAATGAAAGTCCAGCAGACTATCACTGTCAAACCGGCGCATTGGTAGTGGGAAATCCTGATGTTGGTGAAGTGCATTTCAAAGGAAAACTTACGAACGTCTCCCGACTGCAATGTGCAGAAAATGAAGCTAAGATGATAGCAAAGAAGCTGGGTGTCGAGCCTTTGTTAGGAGAGCAAGCGACTAAGAAGGCAGTGCTTCAAGCGATGAATTCAGTGGCCCTGATTCATATCGCCGCACACGGTGATTCAGAAAGAGGAGAAATTGCCCTTGCACCATCATTTCGTATTCCTAACGGGATACCTCAAGAAGGACTCTACTTATTGACAATGACTGATATTTCAAAAGTCCAACTGCGAGCTAAACTGGTAGTCCTTAGCTGTTGTCACAGTGCCCGTGGACAGACAAAAGCCGAGGGTATTGTTGGAATTGCACGAGCCTTCTTAGGATCTGGCGGTCGCTCCGTGTTGGTGGCACTGTGGGCCCTGGATGACAAATCAACGGAGCAGTTAATGACCTATTTTTACGATCACGTGTTGGCTAGGAAAAGTGCTGGTGAGTCTCTACACGAGGCCATGAAGTGGATGAGAAGTGAGGGCTATGACGTGAACCAGTGGGCGCCTTTTATACTGATTGGAGATGACGTGACATTTGATTTTGGAAGAAAGGTAATATGCTTTGTTTATTTCTAGTAAAGGTCTCCTGTTGTTTAAATGTTTTCGGTCAACTTTGTGTATTTTCTAAAGAGGGTTAGGTTAATTCTATATCTAATTATATCCTTAACGCTTGCCATTTGATCTTGTGCGACAATTGCATTTTACAACTGCAGTTAGCATTGTCAATCATGAAAGTGTAGACCATGAACTTAGCTAAGGAAATTTTGAAAGACTTAAGCAAGCTCGTAAGTCGAAGTTCAGTTACTACATGAAAACTGCGGAGATTTGAAGACTTGCGAATTTTTGGTTTCCTGTTTTTCTCGCATTTTTAAATCACACTTGATAGTTATTTTGTGCGCTGGATTTAGCAATGTAATTATGTTCTGTTTATTTTCCAAGTATTTTCGGTGGTGCGCGAGCTGGTTTGTATGGCCCACCTTCCTTCAAAAGATCTCGCAACATTGAGATGTCTCCCAAGACGTCAATATTCAACTCTATCCTGAAATTGATCACGGTGTCAGTAGAAGTTTACATTTTAACAAGCCACATCTTTGAAACCGGATAATCTGTTCAAATGAATGTACATTTTTTTTTTAACTAAACAACTGCTCTTTAAGACTATGAATATAGATGCTTACACATTTTATGTTGTATATTTTGTTTTTCAGGTGTTTGCAAAAATGACCAGGATGACAGCGAGTGATTGCACGAGAAGAAAGACATGCCATGATCTCAACAGTCACTTTAAGTTCTAGTGCTAAGTTGTATATCAGAAATAAATCGATGTTTATTAGTTGCCCGCTAATTCTGATTCACTTTTTTGTGGATTAAGCCGTTGCTTCTCTTGCAAGTATAAAATCATTCTCTAAGTTATTTTAGCGTTAAAACATTTGAAACTTAACCGGATACTGCAGTATACAGCTGAGTGTTGAGTGTTGCTGAAAAATGGTTGGTATTCTACTTGTTCTGGTCTTCGCTGGTGTGAAAGAGGGAGAACAATACCACTCTGAGGCCTCACTCATAACCTAGTGTTTTGCCAGCGAGACGTAATAACTTGTTTTTCAAATGTTTTACATGAAAAACTCTCACACTTAGTTGCAGTTGTAAAAAGGAACTTTATATATTTGAAAAAGTACGATTTTAAAGATCGTGGTAGTAAATAAACTCCTCTAGCTACATACATTGTATTAAGCCGAAATTTCGAGAGTTAACTTTTCTTTTATGGAAGCAAGATCCGGTTAGGGAACTGGTCAAAACTACTATACTCGAACAGGACCCACCTTTGGGGTAGGAGGAGGATTCTCAAAGACCCCACCTATCTTTGAACATAACTAACAACATTTTATTGGCTTTTAAATTTGAGTTGACGCTGGATTATTCAGCTAGCAAGAGTCGGCATTACTAGACAAACAAGAAAAGTGAGGTTTGAATCTCACTGTAATTTTTTACCGCTAGATAGAGGGGTGGCTATGCAATAAGACACCATCTTTTGACATTAAGCAAGGGGGTACAGGCAGACACCACCAACTATTTTGTGGTCTGGTGGGTCCTGTTCGAGTAGAGTAGTTTTGACCACTTCCCTTATTATGGTATCTTTTTGTTCAGAACTCGCTATGGTGGCTAATTTCCATTTTTTTTACAATTCAAGTTGATATTGTTAGCTAAGTATTGCTTAATGAACGGAATGTCAACAGTTTTACAATTTCGATTTTTTTTTCTTTTAGTTGAATTTTCTTTGCTTCATTTGACTAGGAGTGGTAGGGCGAGGAAAGAATAGCTGCATATTTCTTTTTCCTCTGTCTGATTATGGCAACGAAAGCTACTACGTATTTAATTTCGCGCGCTTTCGTTAAAGCGCGGAAACGTCGAGTAAAGTGTCCTTAAATTTACCCTGCGCTGTGACGAACTACCCGAGTGAGTAAGACTAAAACCAACAAACCCATTCGGAATTTCATCCCTCCCATAAGAAAGTCATAACTGTTCATTATGCCATGTAATAAATCCTTTTTTTCGGTCAAGCTTGCTCGTTCAGGCAGGTTGGATTTTAGCGTCATTCGTTTTTGTGTTTCTGGATCTCGACGCGTAGACAGCGCAAGAGCTTGGTCAATATCCGCATTCATCTTGACCACATGCCTTGTCAATAACCAGCATAACAGTTTGCTTTGGGACATTATTTTCTTTTTTTAACCAACACATCACCGAGGGTTCTGTAAAGAAATTAATTCATGCCAATAACTTTAGCCTAAATCTATATCGAAATTCAAAGATGCATAAAAAGTGTAGACTGTTATCGAGTGAAATTCACACACGTTTAGCTTATTATAGTACCTCTCGACGTTTTCAATGTGAATTCTAATAAACGAGCACATTTCGGAAGGTTTGCAGGTCCTCGTGGTCCACGCTTAGCGAGATATTCATACACTATTTTGTTAGGTTTACTCTCTCTTCTGAAGAGGCAGGCCTCTTTCGTGCTGCTTTGGCTTTGACCGTAAAGGTTTCTTGGCTGTATGCCTGGGGAGAGGGAAAAGCGGCAGCGCGTGGGGAAACCCAATATTATTAAAAATTCCCCATAGGGAGCCTCTGCGGAGGAGAGAGTTAGGTTTATAAGCTTTAAAATTTCGGGATTAGTCTGAAGAAAAAAAAAACAAAACATCAACAAGTAGTCACAAAGAGTATGCCCACAGACGTTTAACTTTTTGCTACGAGTTTTATCTCCCGTCAGGTTAATACTTTTGCGAACTCAATACAACATGAAGGGTCTATGCATGGAAAGATTACGAACCAAAGTCGATATTTGTTTGTTCTCAACCATATTAATGACATCAAAAGACAGCTGGCGAGTATTCGGACACAAAATTCGCTGCTTAATTAGGCATTCAACGCTTGACACGAGCAAATTGTTAGCTCTCAGAGGGTCGGAATTCAGTTCTATTAATAGCTGAAAATTTGTCAATATTTGAATTGTCAGCTGAGAGAGAATCCAACTCAAGTAACAGCTGAGAAATAAGCTGAAGTTTCGCTGATCATGAAAGCCAAGAAATCGGCGAAAATAAAATTGAGAACCGACATTCCAGCAGCCCTATCCGACCCGCTCTTATTGTAATCGATCAAAACATAAGAAAGTCTCACAAATAGCTGATGACGAAAGCTCATTCGGGGGAATCCCTCAATTTTTGTTTATTACGTAATCACAGTAAAACGAAATGTATATTGCTTATTAACTTAGTAAGGGGGGACACCTTCTGTAGACGAGTGACGTGTTCGTTTTGAATTGTACGGTATGGACGCGTCTTTTAAATGACAATTGAGATTTGAAATCTATCAGATATGGGCTGAAAATTGATTATTTGACAACTGAGAACCCAAAAAGGTAACTGAGAAACGACATTACAGGAAGTTTGTCCAGGCCCCCTCAGTTATTGTAATCTTTTAAGAAGAGTAGGTGATGACGTAAGCGTATTCCGGGAAATCCCTCCTTTCTTGTTTCGTTCCTGATCACCAAAAACGAAGCACAGCTTGCTAGTTAAAATTAACACTGGAGACCACGTCTGCAGAAGGCTTCACATCCTATATGAACTGATATGATCACTCACGAGACAAACCGTATTGCTCATAAGAAAATATGGATGACAGACCAGCTTTTGTAGCAGTGCAAACAAATTCTGAGAATGACGTGAGACATCTGAGTTAACTTGAGAATATTTCACTTTTTGGAGGAAGAAGGAATCAGGTTATTATTAGGAAGCTTTGAACAAATCACAACAGCAACGTAATAATAACAAAAAACATAAGGTTCATACTAAAGATAACCCGACGTGAAATTATCAAATTCAGCGTATTATGTAACAAATGAATGATGTCATTTTTCTGAGATAAAATGAAAATGCAACTTTACTAAAATCTTCCTCTCCGATGTACGTTCATCTTTCAAATATAAAATAAACATTTATGGGAAGTTGCGTCAGGTGGTCACGTGTTAATTTTGACAAAGTGCGATGAACTACAAATGAAAACTGAAACACGATGGAAAATGAAATTTTGAATGCAAAGATGCTGACATGACAATATAATAATTGACCTCAATGCGCAGCTATGTGATCGAAAGGGTACGTTTAATCTGTATCTTTCATCCTCTGGTATCTTGTAATTGCAGTTTTGTATTTACTTAGCTTGATTTCGCCGGAGCGACGCGTAACGTTCATTGTTTGGGTGGTTGGTAAGACAAATTAGAGTACAATACCCAGCCCGAGTTTATTTATATCAACTCTTGTCCTAAGGAAGGGAGAGGGGGGGGGGAGGGGGGGGGGAGAGTTTCACCGTCGTTGGTTGTTGTTAACTTGTACTACCAGTGGAATCCTAAACCCAATCTTTGGAGCAATTTTTTCCTCTTCCGTCAAAAATGTGAAGAGATTAAATTTGCCTCGATTTCTTAAACCACCTAATTCTTCGAAACATTCTACATTTCCGCTTCGGTAAATTGGGGGTCTGGAAAAGTCGAGTGGATTGACCATTTTAGGGAAACAAACTTCATAATGAACTTCTCTCCGTTCCAATTTAAAACGAATTAAGGGTTGTTTGGATCGGGCGAATAGTCGAAGGATTTAAGTAAATTTTAGTGCTAAATGTCCACAGAAATCAAGCTGCGGGCAGAATGGCGCAAAAACAAACACAATTATGGGATAGTAAGAAAGGATGAAGTAAAGAGAATTAATTCCCTTTATTATATAAAAGTCAGTGGTATACCGAGTGGTAAAAATTGATAAAAACGATACGATATCCTCACATGTGAAGATATGATATTCTCACATGTGAAGATATCGATGATTTCACTGACATCAGGTTTGTCTCTTGAATTGTACTTAAGGACGGTGCCTACTAAATACAAAGGTTTTTGCGCCAGGTTAGGAC
>JAHPZR010031305.1:15000-25000 GCA_019787425.1 Platygyra sinensis
ACTTAAAGGAATCTATATTATAACTCCTCATAGTTCTGGTCGATTCAGTAATGATCAAACCTTGCAGCTCATTGTTAAGTGGACTTAGTGACTTTTCCAAGACGCGTTTTTAACAGCACGCATTTCATCTTAACTTTACTTGATCAGTTAAAAGACCCTAAGCAGCCTCCGTCCTGTTCGATGACATCGAAATTATTGATATAGCATTGTGAAGCAAATCCTTATTGTTTTACTGTAAACTGTGTTCCAGGAGGTATGTTTAATTATCTTGAGTAGTTCTACGGTGATTTTTCTTCGTTTCGACAGGCTTCGAATAAATAGCAAAATTCTCTCATGTAAGCAAAAACAAAGGTGTGGCTGACTAGGGCCCTTTAAGTTTGACTTACATTACATGTGGTATGGCCGGGATATAACTTACAATGGCACGGTTCTGGAAGATGTATGGTAATATCTTGGAAAATTTAACGATACCTCAAGCCTCGCCCAAACGATCACATTATCTTAACTCAACATATCGCAACATTGTTGGGCGCAACACATTGCGCGTGTCTGGCTTCTCTGTTGCGACGCGGTGCGACATGTTGGATGTTGTGGGCTTAAATTTGACAAGTTTTTAGCATTTTTAGTGATACGGTTTCGAGTTCAGTTTGCATTAATTTGTCCGAGTAAACTTTTTGAAAAACTTACAAGTGCAAATTAATTTTAAATTAAACGAAAAAAACCCGTATGATTACTTATTAATAACACAAAAATGAAGAAATTCGTGCGGAGGAAGTGCCAGAATATGTTTCTTGAAGCCATTTTTTTTGCATTCGAGAAAACTTTTTTCAAATATTTAGTACAAATTTTTGTCGTTGTTTTCCATGATATCATTGGCCCACAAAATTTCGCAGTGTCTTTCCGCCAACCATAATCAAGAATAATTATGTCCAATTTCCTCTTGTGTTACACTTTTTTTGCACCGGTGTTACGCTTTTTGCACTGGTGTTACGCTTGAACTGCACTGGTGTTACGCTTGAACTGCAATGGTCTCAGCCAATCAGAATCGAGAATTTTTTTCATGGGTGTTGTTAAGCGTGAAACAGAGAGACAATCAAATTACAGGATCTAAAGAAATGCCTGATTTCTGAATCGCAGTGCGTTATTTCAGGCTACGGACTCCAAATAGCGATTTTCAGTAAGAATCTCTCGCTTGCTCGCATTTCATTTCCATTTGATGTTTGGATTGGGCATTATCTGCAAGATGATGATTTCAAGTTTTATCCTGATTTTAGTTGCAATCAATTTTGTTGAAGGTAAGCGACAATTACTGTGGTGTTGATAAAACAAATTTTCACAGAAACTTCAAGCAAAATGGAAAAGAAACGTGTGATAGAGATTCCGTTTTCAATAACGTCTACCTCATTAACAGGAAAATCACGGTTTATTGAAAAATAACAACTATTGGAAAATGCTAGGTAGATAATCCGTGTAATTTTAACAAAACCACAAGTGGAAACCTATTAGATTAATAAAATTTTAGGCAAAACTGACGACGTCGGAAATCAAAGGCTATGGCTGCAATCAACGACATAAAGACTGTTATTGATTAAGAATATATATATTTTTCTATTTAAGTCAAAAGCAACTCGAGTCCTTTGATTTTGAAATTGATTCTAATAATGAAATTTTCCTGAAAAACGAAGAAAATTTTTCAAACGATTTACATTGACACGGTTTTAGCTGTTTTGTTAACAAAGGTGTCGGAATTGAAGCAAGCTGGCTTGAATGAACCGCCCTATCTCTGGTACCATCTTTGTCCTGTGTGAAGAAAAACCAAAGCACCAGGGGCTTTGTCTTTAAAAAGGAAAAAAATATATTGAGGGGTTCTTGAGAGTTTGAGAGTCGTTTTAATATTTTAAACACCTTTCGAAACACTTAAGGATGGTGCCTACTAAATGTAAAGGTTTTTGCGCCAGGTTAGGAGCACACGAAAAAAGGGATCTTTACAAGGGCTATTGGAATCTACAAAGAAAATTTGGTGTAGCTACGCATTTTTTTCGAGATAATTCGCCTTGCTCTGAATATCGACAAAAACGCCGACATCAGCATTTTTGTAAAAGTTGAAGAATGTAAGGACATTTCTTCCCAGATTTTCTTAGAATTCGGCTTTGCATACAGAAAAGCAAACACTTTTATAAAAAATCTAAAAACTGCATGGTAAACGGTAACATGAAACCATTTTTGGTATGTTTTGACAAAAAAATTGCGCATTTAGCATCTCTGGCAGCCTTCTCCTGGTTTAGCTAAAATACAGTTACGTTTTAATACCTTTCACTCGTAGTCAGAAACTCATTACGTATTGAATAAGCTTCCCACTTCCATTCCACTGATAACATGAATTGTAGGGGTAACCACGCGCTTTTTAAACTTATTGATATTTTTATTTAATTTTTTTTTTTCAACGGAGCCCGTCACAATTTTTCCTGTCACCTCCCAAGTAAGGAAATCATTTGCATAACTCGCAATTGTTACGTCATCTACGTCATCTGCAGGTACATGTTTACAGTTGGAACACAGGGAGCACACTATCTTGCTGAGTAGGGAGAGAGTAAATGAAGGAACGAAAAAAATGAATAGTTTACCTTTTTCTCCTGTTGTCACTTTTTGTGCGGCCTTACAGAGACTCGTTGACGACATTTTTAATTAACGCTTTTCGCGACCACTTTAACGAACTGAACACCAAAATCCACTTTAAGCGGGTAAGCCGCGACAACAACAAACTGCGAACGACAGTGTACAGAAAACCGACGCATGCCGGTTAGTGTAGAGTCATTGATTGGTCAGTAACTTGTGCAGAAGAATTCAAAATTGGGAAAATAACTGATTATTCACACAGATCTTTGTAGAGCTTCGACATCAGAGTATGGAAAAACCATTTACGTATCCTTGGTATTGGACTACTGTACTACAAGCTTGTAATTAAGGCTAAGGCCAAGAAGATCATTTTAATGTAAATGACATTAATGCCTTTCTAATGATAGTTCCAAAGGCCATTTCTGATTACCTTTAGCCTCTCCTTCAAAGCGAGTCTTGATGCCTATTCTGTCATGTGAAAACGATATTTCATTCACAAGCAAATTAAACTCGTTTTCATGTGCTGGTTTTGCACCGGGCCTCGCTTTGATGAAGAGGCTCGAGGCAACTCGAGGATGGGCTATTCAATATCAAGAATATGTAAAATTTTTAATGGTCTATTTCTGGGTCGAATTCAAAGAGTCCCTCCAGAGTAACTTAAAGCAAAGAGGGATTCATCGGTTTACAATCACAATTACAATTTAAGGAATTTCAGTTGTAGTTCTGCCATTATTGTTATATAAATAAACGATAATAAATAAATAATAAATAAATGCTCAATGTAAAGAAGAATCTTGTGTTTCGTATGCGCTAATTGGTCCTTCACAGTGCGCCTGTTCAGTAGTTGACATGCTTATCCTCTTTGTCCCAGCTGAGACAATGTCAAACCCGTCACTGATCCATGTCAATTGCTTAGGCGTGTGCTTCATCCAAAGCAAGACCCATCTTTTCCAGCCACGTCACCGGCTGGGGAAGACTGGCTTCCAGTGGACATCATCCGTCAATTCTTCGCGAGGCGAAGGTTCCTCTTGTTTCCAGGGAGTAGTAAAATATGCCGGGGATACATGACGGCATCATTCACAAAAGAGCTCTCTGCGCTGGTCCAGCCCAGGGAGGAGTGGGGCCTTGTCAATTGGATAGTAGAGGACCGTTGGCCTGCCAAGAGCGTAGAGTCCGGTTCCTAACTGGGATTGTTTCATGGGGTGTAGGGTGCGGAGAGCCTAATAAATTTTATTGTGTATAGTCACATGAGCGTGCTCTCTGATTGGATGAGAGATATGATTGACCCTGGAGGAGAATTCAGTAAATGAGAGAATGACACCAGTACAAGGTGCTTCTAGAACCTATTTCACCGTCAGGGACATTTTCAGGGATTGCAAACAGCAACGGAAAAAACCGACAAAAGTATAATACTTATTAAACTGCAAAGAGTGTAAAGGATTTTGGAATAAATTCAGTTCATAGAAATAAGAACTTAACTATTAGCAGAAATTTAAAATTTAAGTTTAAAAGAGTCAGAAATCCAGTAAAACGGCATCCTACAATGACATCGTTTGCACAAACACTTTTCGTTACGTGGCAATACGATCGATACACCAAAATAATTCCGATGAACAGTTTTGGAAAAGCTTCAAAGTCTGACCTTTATTACTTCATTGGTATCTAACTGAAAATGAATTTAAACCTGGCACTTAGTGACCACTCATCACAGCCCGTACCCCGATCATAGATAGTAGAAATGAGAGGGACTAATCTCTAGGAATGACCTGGGAAAAGTTTGGTTTTTATATACATGATATTGTACCATTTAACTTAGACCAAGAGTATTTTCATGTTCTGGTTTAAGCAATTTGACTAACGTTTTGCATCATCATAGTGAAAATAAGGTAGATAAAATTGGTATAAGACCATATAATATGCTATGTATATCATCCTGTTTATTTTAGGTTAAGATAACGACGACGAGAAAGATAATTACGAATACGATCATGACGATGATGATGATGATGATAATGGTAATGATGATAATGATGATGATTTTGATGATGATGATGATGACGACGACGACGACGACGATGGTGACAATGATGATCGCTTACAATTGCAACTTTTTAGGCAATTTTGAAGAAAACAGTATCACCTTCGAAGTTGGGGCAACAGATGAGCCTGTATGTAAATACGCATCCTGCATTGTTAGTTGCAAATTTCATTAACAATATCGTTAACTATTCCTTTCGCTGCTTTAGAACCAGTTAGCCTAAAAAGATGATTTTTAACATGTTTACTGGATAAAGCTGTCAGCTCCTGGTCATTCATTCTCTTGGTGATTCCGATTGCGAACATTTCAACTCCTCTCGCTTTTATCCTGTCCGCTTGCTGCTTTACAAATTCGTAACCCATACCACTGAATCCATCTGTGACAACTACAGTCACTTGCTTTGAGTCTGCAACGAATTGAACAACAGTAAAATGAGATACCATCAGAGCAAAACCTTAAACATGGAAAGTTTGATTTGCGTGTCGAAATGTATCTGCTTCTGCATTATTACGCTACCCGACCGGTCCGAAAAACTCACGCCACATTTTTTCATCCAATCAGACGTAAAGTCAAAATCAATTGTGGCACTCTCGCAAAAGTTTTTCCGCGCGTTTAGAGGTTCTTTTTTTTACTTTTGTTCAATAAATTGCCTACCAGGGTTTCCAATTCTTGAACCAGACTTGGTCGAAAACACTTCAAAATTCACTGCCTGCATGGTTTTTCCGGTAGCAGTTGACGATGCCTCGTGGAAAGTATTACTCAAGATTTCGTCCAGCTTTCTTTCGTCTTGATCATCAGAAAATCGGGATTGTACGTTGATCTTTTGTGAATATGACACGATAGACACTCGAGTGCTATCTGGAGATATTGTAAATCTTCTCAGAAGTGTCTTGGCGAAGCATTTGGCCAGGTTAAAAGTGTCTTCGTGTATACTTGCAGAAGCGTCCAGAATTATAGCCAGGTCGATCTTCTTGTCGCATATTTCTATTTTTCCTGTTTGAAAAAAAAAAATTGATACAAACACTTATACCATTTCAAGGAAAATACAGCCAATTACCCACGGTATTAGACCCAACCTTTCCATTGATTGTGTTGGCCACTGTGCATTATAACGTGAAATATCCCAATTGTCAGTTATACTTTCTTCATATGCAAGTGACTCATGGGATATTTACAGGTTAACGCACTCAGCGAGTGAATTATCGGGATTTACCTGTACGCCGAGTTCACTAACAATGAACGAGAAATTTCAATACCGCACGAGGTCGCCTAGTGCGGTATTGAAAATTTCGAGTCATTGTTGGTGAACGAGTGCAGGTAAATCCCGTTAGTTCACGAGCAATGAGTGCGTTAACATTTGTATTATTCAAATTGAATACACTGCAAACAAAAATCGTCAAACTTTGAGTCAGCCGAAGCCATGGTGTAATGACAGTGGTGTATAGAATTTACACCACGGCTAATACACCACGATAATGACGTCAAGGAGGTTGCTTCGTCACAACCCAATGTCACGTGGCACAAATCAACCAACCAGAGAATCGGAATTCGTACAGTGTATGAAAATTGAATAATAAATTAGTATGTCTCATGATATTTGCCTTTTGCGCAAATCTAAGCTGTAAAGGCAACGCAAGGACTATGCTGTGCAGTTTTTTTTTCGTTGTCTTTGTGTTTATTTTAGAGAATAATTATGTTTGGCAACAAATTGCTATGTGCATATAAGTGCAGTGTAGCTAAAAACAGTTTTTGTAACCGTGTACCACATATTTAACAATTTTTCCTCGAGCCCTAATGGGCTCTGAATCAATAGCCCATGAGGCCGAAGGCCGAATGGGCTATTGACTCAGAGGCCATGAGGGCGAGAGGAATAATTGTTTTAGTAAAATCCAACTAGTTTGTTTTAGTAAAATCCAACTAGTTGGTCAAAAAAACTATCGAGACAAAACATCTTTCGCTAGTTAAAGCGATTCAGCCGCGATTGTTTTGGTTTTCAAAGCCGGCGCTTTTCGCTACTAGTGGGCTAAAACAAATAGCCTACTAGTAGCTCAACCAATCAGAACGCAGCATTGATAATAGACCACTAGTTGGATTTTACGAAAGAAGTTTATCTGTAGGTAGGTAAACTCTGAATACGATCCGAGCCAAGTATCTCGTCAGGCGGGAACTTATTTTAGTAACATGAAGGGATTCGTGTCTAGGAGTATTCCTACTCCTTCCTGGATGTGATGCTAGTCCATCGCAGGGTTACCCACCAGCATTCACAGGTACCCATTTATACACCTCGGTGGAGAGAGGCACTGTTAGAGTTATCTTGCCCAAGCTAAAAACACAACACAATGTAATTCGTCCGTAGTTCTGAGAAGAAGTGGTGACTGATGTTTCAACAACCTGAGCCAAATCATCTTTAGTGTCAATTGAATAGTGTTTGTCAGTCGATGATGTTATAAATATATGGTCTGTTGAAAGCGACTAGTCAGTTTAGCCATGATGGTATTGGCTGAAAGACTCGTGTTAAGTTTGTTATCAGTCACTGGTCTGTTTTGATGCGTCTGTTGTTAGTCAAATTGGTCGGTTTAAAGTTCCGTCTACTGTTAGTAACATTTAGTAGGTCTGTTAGAGTTCCGTTTGTCGGTTTCGTTTTCGTCGTGGATAAGTCGTTTGTAAGGCGCCGGTAGCTGTTGACATTTGTTAAGAGGCGTTTGTTCTAAGTGTGCTAGCTTTCCAGAGTCAGTCGTTGAAAATAGTTTGTACTATACTAAGCATTGAAAAGAGTCCTGGTCAATGGTGATAATCTACAGCAATGTGATTGTTCGTATCACCATTTCTCGTGGCTCCCTTGTGTTCAGTCATTCTCGTGCTAAGGTTTCTGCCAGCCTCACCAATGTAGGAAGCCTGGGAGTTAGCGATCGGGACATTTGATCTTGTAAACTGCTCCCTGTATATTGTTGGGCTCGTCCCTATCTTTGACGTTGGTCAATAAGTGTCGCAACTTAGTTGTAGGTTTGTGGGCTACATTCATGTTGTAGCTTATAGGGCTGTAAGATCCGTGAAATGGTCTCAGAAGTGCCCTTAATGTAAACTATTGTCACTGCAGTAGCATGTGTCGGGTTCCTGTTCGTCGAGTCTGCTTCAGTAAATCGGTAAATGTTTCGTCTAATAAAGCCAGTTTTGTAGTTATTCTTGAAAAACACACGTTCGATTTCTTTGTTTTCGTCACGTAAGCTGTTCTTTTTGTCACAAACTAGTTGCGCTCGTCTCGTCAAAGTCTTTACAATCGTGGCTTTGTGTGAAGTTGGATTGTAGGATGATTACTCAAGTAATCTGTCGGCATGCGTCGGTTTTCTGTACACTGTCGTTCGCAGTTTGTTGTTGTCGCGGCTTACCCGCTTAAAGTGGATTTTGGTGTTCAGTTCGTTAAAGTGGTCGCGAAAAGCGTTAATTAAAAATGTCGTCAACGAGTCTCTGTAAGGCCGCACAAAAAGTGACAACAGGAGAAAAAGGTAAACTATTCATTTTTTTCGTTCCTTCATTTACTCTCTCCCTACTCAGCAAGATAGTGTGCTCCCTGTGTTCCAACTGTAAACATGTACCTGCAGATGACGTAGATGACGTAACAATTGCGAGTTATGCAAATGATTTCCTTACTTGGGAGGTGACAGGAAAAATTGTGACGGGCTCCGTTGAAAAAAAAAAATTAAATAAAAATATCAATAAGTTTAAAAAGCGCGTGGTTACCCCTACAATTCATGTTATCAGTGGAATGGAAGTGGGAAGCTTATTCAATACGTAATGAGTTTCTGACTACGAGTGAAAGGTATTAAAACGTAACTGTATTTTAGCTAAACCAGGAGAAGGCTGCCAGAGATGCTAAATGCGCAATTTTTTTGTCAAAACATACCAAAAATGGTTTCATGTTACCGTTTACCATGCAGTTTTTAGATTTTTTATAAAAGTGTTTGCTTTTCTGTATGCAAAGCCGAATTCTAAGAAAATCTGGGAAGAAATGTCCTTACATTCTTCAACTTTTACAAAAATGCTGATGTCGGCGTTTTTGTCGATATTCAGAGCAAGGCGAATTATCTCGAAAAAAATGCGTAGCTACACCAAATTTTCTTTGTAGATTCCAATAGCCCTTGTAAAGATCCCTTTTTTCGTGTGCTCCTAACCTGGCGCAAAAACCTTTACATTTAGTAGGCACCATCCTTAAGTGTTTCGAAAGGTGTTTAAAATATTAAAACGACTCTCAAACTCTCAAGAACCCCTCAATATATTTTTTTCCTTTTTAAAGACAAAGCCCCTGGTGCTTTGGTTTTTCTTCACACAGGACAAAGATGGTACCAGAGATAGGGCGGTTCATTCAAGCCAGCTTGCTTCAATTCCGACACCTTTGTTAACAAAACAGCTAAAACCGTGTCAATGTAAATCGTTTGAAAAATTTTCTTCGTTTTTCAGGAAAATTTCATTATTAGAATCAATTTCAAAATCAAGGACTCGAGTTGCTTTTGACTTAAATAGAAAAATATATATATTCTTAATCAATAACAGTCTTTATGTCGTTGATTGCAGCCATAGCCTTTGATTTCCGACGTCGTCAGTTTTGCCTAAAATTTTATTAATCTAATAGGTTTCCACTTGTGGTTTTGTTAAAATTACACGGATTATCTACCTAGCATTTTCCAATAGTTGTTATTTTTCAATAAACCGTGATTTTCCTGTTAATGAGGTAGACGTTATTGAAAACGGAATCTCTATCACACGTTTCTTTTCCATTTTGCTTGAAGTTTCTGTGAAAATTTGTTTTATCAACACCACAGTAATTGTCGCTTACCTTCAACAAAATTGATTGCAACTAAAATCAGGATAAAACTTGAAATCATCATCTTGCAGATAATGCCCAATCCAAACATCAAATGGAAATGAAATGCGAGCAAGCGAGAGATTCTTACTGAAAATCGCTATTTGGAGTCCGTAGCCTGAAATAACGCACTGCGATTCAGAAATCAGGCATTTCTTTAGATCCTGTAATTTGATTGTCTCTCTGTTTCACGCTTAACAACACCCATGAAAAAAATTCTCGATTCTGATTGGCTGAGACCATTGCAGTTCAAGCGTAACACCAGTGCAGTTCAAGCGTAACACCAGTGCAAAAAGCGTAACACCGGTGCAAAAAAAGTGTAACACAAGAGGAAATTGGACATAATTATTCTTGATTATGGTTGGCGGAAAGACACTGCGAAATTTTGTGGGCCAATGATATCATGGAAAACAACGACAAAAATTTGTACTAAATATTTGAAAAAAGTTTTCTCGAATGCAAAAAAATGGCTTCAAGAAACATATTCT
>JAHPZR010031305.1:30000-36275 GCA_019787425.1 Platygyra sinensis
AGAACTGTTCAGATAGCCTAATTTCCCGAAATAAGTCACCTTTTAATTAGTTTTAAACCAACATAACAGCTCTCTCGCCCGTCATGTAAATGTCACGTCACGCAAAAGCTTAGAAATTCAAGCGTAGTCTATCACTAAACGACGAACCCATTCGGAGTGAAAATATGTTTGAATATTAGTTTTTAGCTGGTCTTATACAGCATGAAAGTAAAATTTCAGGAGGATCAATATTTCTGAAGTTTGTAATTTAGTGACGTCAAAAGTGCAGCCCGCTGCAGATTATTGAACCGTTGACCGAGAAAACCTAGGGACAAGATTGTGTTATTTTTGGTGAGCAGAAAAACAAAGAACGAAATGGCGAAACTCCTTCAAGAACGGGGAAATATTTTGAATGAATAATAAAGCAGTTATTGAATCCGGCATTCGTAGGGTATGAAGAATTCTGCAGATCTCGGAGGGTGTTATCCACCTCGGCCTTCGGCCTCTGTGGATAACACCCTCCTTGATCTGCAGAATTCTTCATATCCTACTCAGCATCATTCAATAATTGCTAAATATTCATAGTCTTAAAGAGCAGTTGTTTAGTTTAAAAAATGTACATTCATTTTCACAGATCATATCCGGTTTCGAAGATGTGGCTTGTTAAAATGTGAACTTCTACTGACACCGTGATCAATTTCAGGATAGAGTTAAATATTGACGTCTTGGGAGACATTTGAAGGAAGGTGGGCCATACAAACCAGCTCGCGCAACACCGAAAATTACTTGGAAAATCAACAGAACATAATTACATTGCTAAATCCAGCGCACAAAATAACTATCAAGTGTGATTTAAAAATGCGAGAAAAATAGGAAACCAAAAATTCCCAAGTTTTCAAATCTCCGCAGTTTTTATGTAGTAACTGAACTTGGACTTAAGAGCTTAAATTTTCAAAAATTTCCTTTGGTAAGTTCATGGTCTACACTTTCATGATTAAAAATGCTAACTGCAGTTGTAAAATGCAATTGTTGCACAAGATTAAATGACAAGCGTTAAGGATATAATTAGATATAGAATTAACCTAACCCTCTTAAAAAAATACACAAAGTTGACCGAAAACATTTAAACAACAGGAGACCCTTGCTAGAAATAAACAAAGCATATTACCTTTCTTCCTAAATCAAATGTCACGTCATCTCCAATCAGTATAAAAGGCGCCCACTGGTTCACGTCATAGTCCTCACTTCTCATCCACTTCATGGCCTCGTGTAGAGATTCACCAGCACTTTTCCCAGCCAACAGGTGATCGTAGAAATGGGTCATTAACTGCTCCGTTGATTCGTCATCCAGGGCCCACAGCGCCACCAACACGGAGCGAGCGCCAGATCCTAAGAAGGCTTGTGCAATTCCAACAGCACCCTCGGCTTTTGTCTGTCCACGGGCACTGTGACAACAGCTAAGGACTACCAGTTTAGCTCGCAGTCGGACTTTTGAAATATCAGTCATTGTCAATAAGTAGAGTCCTTCTTGAGGTATCCCGTTAGGAATACGAAATGATGGTGCAAGGGCAATTTCTCCTCTTTCTGAATCACCGTGTGCGGCGATATGAATCAGGGCCACTGAATTCATCGCTTGAAGTACTGCCTGCTTAGTCGCTTGCTCTCCTAACAAAGGCTCGACACCCAGCTTCTTTGCTATCACCTTAGCTTCGTTTTCTGCACATTGCAGTCGAGAAACGTTCGTGAGTTTTCCTTTGAAATGCACTTCACCAACATCAGGATTTCCCACTACCAATGCGCCGCTCTGACAGTGATAGTCTGCTAGACTTTCATAAATGAGCTTCAGAGTTCTTAAGGAAGGAACTATACGGATTCTTAAAGTCTCGGATAAGTACTTTCCTCTTTCATCAGTTAAGGCTGCGAATGGAATTTGGTATAATGCACGATCAGGAACAATGATGATTTCAGGGCCTTCAAGAAAGCGCTCTACTGGAGCAATGATAAGTTTGTAGCAGATAGGAAGGTTCATTTTCGGTCCTTGGTTAGCTTTACTTTCTACTCCAATTCGCAAACCTCCATGGCTGGCTTCCTCGTGTGTTTTTGACTCTGGCTGGAAACACTGTAGAGATTGGTCTTGACAAAGGTCCCCTTGTAAAACGCCAAAACTTCTAAGCTTAAAAAACTCTTCCAAATGCTGACTTAATCCTTCCCGAGCAATAACGTCATTTTCTTTTATCACCTGGTAATGTGTGACTCTGCCTGCTTTGAGAATCCACAGATAGATTTGGCAGCAATGATATGAGACGTACAGACAGATGTGGTTACATTCTTTGAACACGATGCCTTTAAGACCCACCCATGTTCGAGCATCAGCGGAGACTTTATTCTCCACTGAGTACTGAGATGACATTAAATCTGCCAAAGCCCTGGCCCTCGAGAACTCTAAAACATACAGGGCTTCAGTAGGATTTCCGGTTTCCAGAAACAACACACTGAGATCTCTGTGGGATTGAATATTGCGGTCAGAGAAGGCAATTTTAAATTGCTCGTTGTCTCGGAGAGAGCCGCGTATTGCCTCCAATTTTTCAATATAAGAAAGGAAATACGAGATCGCTTCCTGAATCATTCATTCCTTTAGTCTAATGCGAGCCAATTTTTCGAGGGAATAGGACTGCAGCGGAATATTTCCAATTTCCTCACATAATGTAAGCGCCACCTTGATATATTCTTCCGCTCTATGATATTCAGACTGCCTGAAAAACGGATCTCCAAGCGTTAAGTAACCACAAGCTTCTGTTTCCTTGTGTCCAATTTCTTTGCTTATTGCAAGACCATTTTCACAATATTCTTTTGCCTTGATAAAGTTACCTACAGCGGTCTCCACCTGCCCTTGGATGATGTAAAACCTGGCCTCAACTATTCTGTCTGCAATATCTTTGCTGATGGCCAAAATTTCTTATTGTATGCATTAGCTTTGCTATACGTTCCACGAAAGTAGAATCTAGCTCCCATGTTATTGTAACATAAAGCCATGTTATGTCTGTGTCGGATTCCTCTACTGATGGTCAGTGATTTTTCATAGTACTTTAAAGCCTTCTCATATTCGCCAACAGATTCATAGACAATTCCAAGGCTTCCGTAAGAGGCAGCTTCTCCTTGTCTGTCTCCGATTTCTTTCTGGATCACAAGTGATTTCTCGAGATGTTCTCTAGCCTTCTCGTATTCGCCAACTGATCCATAGGCAGTTCCAAGTTTTGTGTAAGAGAAGGCTTCTCCTTTTCTGTCCCCGATTTCTTTGTCGATCACAAGTGATTTCTCATAATGTTGTCTAGCCTTCTCATATTCGACAACTGATTTATACACAATTCCAAGGTTGTGTAAGAGGCAGCTTCTCCTTTTCTGTCTCCAATTTTTTTTCTGGATCACAAGTGATTTCTCGAGATGTTCTCTTGCCTTCCCATACTCGCCAAGTGATTGATACACACTTCCAAGGCTTGTGTAAGAGGCAGCTTCTCCTTTTCTGTCTCCAATTTCTTTCTGGATCACGAGTGATTTTTCGAGATGTTCTCTAGCCTTGGTATACTCGGCAAGTGATAGATACACATTTCCAAGGTTCGTGTAAGAGGCAGCTTCTCCTTTTCTGTTTCTGACTTCTTTCTGGATCACAAGTGATTTCTCGAGATGTTCTTTAGCCTTCTCGTATTCCCCAACCGATTCATAGACAGTTCCAAGGCTTCCGTAAGAGGCAGCTTCTCCATGTCTGTCCCCGATTTCTTTGTCGATCACAAGTGATTTCTCATAATGTTGGCTAGCCTTCTCATATTCGCCAACTGATTTATACACAATTCCAAGGTTTGTGTAAGAGGCAGCTTCTCCTTTTCTGTCTCCAATTTTTTTCTGGATCACAAGTGATTTCTCGAAATATTCTCTTGCCTTCTCATACTCGCCAAGTAATTCATACACAATTCCAAGGTTTGTGTAAGAGGCAGGTTCTTCTTGTCTGTCTCCAATTTCTTTCTGGATCACGAGTGATTTCTCGAGATTTTCTCTTGCATTCTTATACTCGCCAAGTATCTGATACACACTTCCAAGACTTTTGTAAGAGGCAGCTTCTCCTTGTCTGTCCCCATTTTCTTTCTGGATCACAAGCGATTTCTCGAGATGTTCTCTTGCCTTCCCATACTCGCCAAGTGATTGATACACACTTCCAAGGCTTGTGTAAGAGGCAGCTTCTCCTTTTCTGTTTCCCATTTCTTTCTGGATCATAAGCGATTTCTCCAAATGTTCTCTAGCCTTTTCATATTCGCCAAGTGATTTATGGAGAGTTCCAAAGCTTTTGTAAGTGGCAGCTTCTCCTTTTCTGTCTCCAATTTCTTTCCGGATCAAAAGTGATTTCCCGAGATGTTCTCTGGCCTTTTCATATTCACCAAGTGATTTATGGAGAGTTCCAAGGCTTTTGTAAGTGGCAGCTTCTCCTTTTCCGTCTCCAATTTCTTTCCGGATCAAAAGTGATTTCTCGAGATGTTCTCTAGCCCTCCCATCCTGGCCAACTAATTGATACACAATTCCAAGGTTTGTGTAAGACGCAGCTTCTCCATTTCTGTTTCCAGCTTTTTTGTGGATCACAAGTGACTTCTCTAGATGTGGTCTAGCCTTCTCGTATTCGCCAACATATAGATACAGAGCTCCAAGACTTCCGTAACAGGATTCTTCTCTTTTTTTGTCTCCAATTTCCTTACTGATCACTAGCCCTCTTTCGTAGACTTTTATGGCTTGCGAGTATTTACTTTGACAGAAATACATTGTTCCAAGTTTTATGCTTAGGTTGCATTCCTCAAGTATATCGCCACTTTCATGATAAATTTCGAGAAGTTTCTCTGCATATTTAATAGTGTTTTCATTATCGTTGATGCGACTATAAACATTCCACATGATAAAATATATCCTTCCGTATAATGATTTGGTTAATTTCTCGTCTTTTATGCAGAATCTCTCTTTCAGAATGAACAAACATTCCTTGCGTAGCTCAATGGCTTTGAGAAATCGACTAGTGTTGAGAAGGAAGCTGACAAATATAAGGCCGATTGTGAGGATTTGCATAACTTCGTCTAGGTTGTTCATTTTAAACCTTTCCTTCAGAATATAAAAGAGAATAAAAGTGAAACAAATTTGAAAACAGCCCTGTGTATCATTTTGTTGAACTGCTGTTGTTATATTTTTATTAAGTTGATGTAATACTAAAGAACGACCGTTGTTGACGTCATTGTTTACATTTTTAATACCACTGAGTTTGCGCAGAGAAGGTATCATGTTAGATACCAATGACTGTAAACATTTATAAAGCTGGTGGTACCAGTTGACTGGTGAAATATATGGTTCCATGGTTGACATATTCAAGTAAAAATTGTCCTTCGAAAAAATGCAAAATTCCTAGGTAATAAAAGAGCTAACTATAAGCCAATAATGTTTTGAAGCATTTTTTAGTTTCTCAAAGAGTGTGCAATACATCGGAGACAAAATTTGTTTAATTTGGACAGTAAATCGTGCTCTGCTCTCAATTTAACAAATTGACGTCAGTTTTTCACGCGTCTGTCCTGTTATTGATCATGAACTTCATCATAACATTGTCAAAGTAGCTGTGGATCCACAAGGCGATAGCCGAGTGGATCCGCAAACTACTTTGAGAATGTTATGACGAAATTCAATGTCATTAAAAGGACAGACGCATTAAAAACTGACATCAATTTGTTTCGTTTACGATAACAAAGTGTCGAATTGCCCGCTCTCGCTCGCTGACGCGTCGCATGAATTTCAAATTCATGTGTCTGTCCAAATATTGACAATAAAATTTAACCAATGACCGCGCGTGAATTTCTGCAGTTATCGCAAAAATTCAAATTGATCATGATCAGAAACTGAATACCTCTGATGGGTCCTAATGCGAATGAGACAAACCGAATGTAAACAAAGATTCCATTCTAGTATGACCCCTTGGGAAATATTAACGCTGCTAAAATATTTTAAACGAGGCAAAAAAATTAATTTATTTTGATGTGGATTCTCGCAGCGTGTGTAGTTGTGACGTAAATGCGATTAAATGAAACTGTTTGAAGACAACAAGCTTTCATAAAAGATAACTATTATGCTCTTTGATTTCCCTCTTTGTAAGTTACCAAGGAAGCCTTGGGTAAATTTGTGTTAATTCAGGTTTTACATTACGGCTGGTTTAAAAACTTCTTTTACTGATAAGTTCTGGAGACTGAAATTCATTCTGAAATTCATACTATCCTACATAC
>JAHPZR010031306.1:0-18271 GCA_019787425.1 Platygyra sinensis
GTGGTTGTATGATTACTGCAAAGATCGAGCGTTTTTAACAACGTGCTGGGGTTCAATCAACATTGCCTCGCATTTCTTGTGGTTGCTGATTAACCAGTTCCGATTCCACCAGGAGACAGTACTAGCTAGGTATTTGTTGACACGATTTTCCGCAACTCTGATGTCTTTTGCGCTGGCTTGGATTTCCGTGTCGTTGGCGTAAAGTACAACTTCGCTCTCCGTGCAGGTGTCGGTAATGCCGTTTATGTGGATGTTGAATAGAGTGGGTTCGAGAACTAAACCCTGCAGGACTCCGTGAGCGATTTAACGACGCTCGGAATCAGCACTTGCACATGGCACGAATTGGTTTCTCCCCTCTAAATAGCTCTTAAACCAATCAAGTTCGTCATCATTTACTCCACATTTTGACAGTTTGCTGATCCAGATAGCATGTTCAATAAAGTCAAAATATTTTCTTAGGTCCAAGACGGTACAGGCAACTTTTTCGCCCTTATTGATGACCAATTTCCAAGAATCGACTGCAATAATCACAGGCGTCCCAAACTCACGATTCGAGGAATTGATCAAATGATAATGATTTATGTACGCGTATCGAGTGAAACGTGACTTACTTAAGTGCGCGGTGTTGTGTTACACAATGGGCCGTTGAGAATTTGAGCGCTCTACCAGGCATTGTATGGAATTTAAAATAACGAAAGATAAAATCGCACAATGAAATGAAATGTTACTTTTTTGGAATAAAATTAAGTAAATGAACTCACCTTGCCTTATTTCTGTTGTTTATTTGGCCTATTTCGTCGTATTTGGGGGTTTTCAGGTGTTTGTCGTAGCTTTCTATAGACGAAGTCAAGGCTGGACACTGCTGTTTTGAAAGACCTGATCCGAGAGGCCGTTTTCTTGCCGAAATTCGATTCCGCTGCGCAATTTTTCCCTCCAACGCAAAGGACGATAGTCCATTGGTCCCCTTCTCCGGTCGGCTGGAAAAATCTTCAAACTTTCCGCTCCAATTCGAACAATTTTTGCTTCACTGCTGGAGCTTTCAAGTTTTTAACGCACCTTGTGACCATCCAACATACTACGCCACAGCTTGAAACAACATTAGCGACCGCTCCTTCAAGACAAAAGAGACCTTAAGCACCGCGACGGGAGGTGGCGACGGGGACGGCACATCCGCGTAAAGGCTGAGGCGAGACCGGCGTTGCGTTTCACTCGCCTAAGCATGTGAAGCAACACTGCGACGGCAACTTAATCCCGCCAGTTTTCAGAAAAGATACCACTTTGAAAGTACCTTGAAAACATATCGTCGTTTGCAATAGCTAGAGACGAGCTGCTGGTTGTTTATGACGAGGAAACAATAGACGATGAAGAATTCGTCCTTTTATTGAAGAAAAACGTTTCAAAGAACCCTAGCTTCCCTACCTTGAAACCATGGATCCTGTACAATGTAAAGTTGAATTTCGAGTCGAGAAAAATGGTCTTCGTTCTGTGACTTCTGTTGCTGAGGCACTCCTGATCTCCGAAACCGCATATTACAGTCAAACTAAGTGAAGCGTACCCCTCAAGATTGCATGAATGAACTGATTATATGAAACTTGAACCGCGCTAGTCGTTTCAAGAATGCAATAATGAATTGATTATTCGAATATTGAACTCGCTCGCTCGATCCAAGAATACGGCTAATGGGGTTCCGTTTTCGAAAAATCAATTCCCTGTTCAAAAATCAATTCGCGACTAGGAGGTTTGAAACCTACTAGTCTTTTCTAGAATGCAATAGTGAATTGATTTTTCGAAAACGGACCCCGTTAGCCGTATTCTTGGATCGAACGAGCGAGTTCAATATTCGAATAATCAATTCATTATTGCATTCTTGAAACGACTAGCGCGGTTCAAGTTTCAAATAATCAGTTCATTCAGGCAATCTTGAGGGGTACGCTTCACTTAGTTTGACTGTAAACTGGATCAGTGAAAACTAAAGCACAGAGGATATAAATGTAATAGATCTTACCGAGTGGATTTCTTCGAGCTTGCGGTTTTCTGTGAATTTGCCGACTACCGGCTTGTGCTAGCGCATTTTCCTGCCTCAGGGATGTTCATTGTAGAATTTCTCCTCAAAAAAATTTAACAGCAAACACCAGAAAGGTACTTCTTTATGTGTCGTAAGAAAAAAAGCGATTAATCAAAGAAAAGGACTTAAAACTTTGCAATGAACTGCGATGTTGTCGACACTACGTCCAAACAGTGAGTGTGGCGTCGTCAACATGCGGACGACGGCAGATTGCAATCAGTTATTCAGTTTCTGCGCATGACCGGAGCAGAAAATTTGCTTCCGGTATGCCGTCGTCGTGGCTCTCGTCGTGGTGCTTAAGGTCTCTAAATGCGACTTACCGGACGGGTGCACAGTCAACAATTTCCGTTAAAATACAACCCTCTCTCCCAGACTGTGCACCTGTCCGGTAAGTCGCATTTGTTACGAAGGAGCGGTCGCTAATGTTGTTTTAAGCTGTGGCGTAGTATGTTGGACGGTCACAAGGTGCATTAAAAACTTGAAAGCTCCAGCAGTGAAGCAAAAATCGTTCGAATTGAAGCGGAAAGTTTGAAGATTTTTCCAAGCCGACCGGAGAAGGGGACCAATGGACTATCCTTCTTTGCGTTGGAGGGAAAAATCGAGCAGCGGAATCGAATTTCGGCGAGAAAACGGCCTCTCGGATCAGGTCCAAAAAATTAACATTTTATTTCACTGTGCGATTTTATCCTTCGTTATTTAAAATCCCATACAATGACTTGTAGAGCGCTCAAATTCTCAGCGGCCCAATGTGTAACACAACGCCGCGCACTTAAGTCAGTCACGTCTCACTCGATACGCGTACATAAATCATTATATATTTGATCGATTCCTCAAATCGTGAGTTTGGGACGCCTGTGCAATATGCAATAATAAGCGCGACTATGGTGGACGAGTACCTAACATACGCAAATTGATGATCACTAATGAAGCCATTGTCGGCTGCAAATCGCTCGAGATATTCGCAAACGATTCGTGCACTTTTGAGATACAGGGATTGGTCTGTAATTATCACGTTCAGTCTGAGACCCACCTTGGAACGAGGGAGTTACTCTAGCAGTTTTCCAAATGGACGGAAAGCGGCAATATTGGAAGGATGCGTTGAACAAGTTAGCTACAACGTCACTAACGTAACGTGCAGCAGTCCTGATGACTTAAGCTGGAAAAAATTCTGCACCTGTGGCCTTGGAAATATCCATAGTTCGCAGAACTTTGAAAAAGTTGTTTTCACTCACGGTATAAAATTTAAAGCTGTACTTGATAATAGATGAAAAAACTATCATATTGTAGGTCAACTGGGCTGCCATGGGATTGCTGACTGGCTTACAAAAAGGAAGCAGTTGTTGTAAAATGCTCGTTTAGAGGATTTGCAAAATCATGGTTGTCAATTAACTCTTTACCATCGACTATTATCTTATCAATGTTGATCTTGGAGGGCAAGACTTGACTTAGAGTATCCCAAAAGGGTTTGGGCTTACCTCGATTTTCTTCAAGCTTGTTTCTGAAGTAATTTTTCCTAGCCTTTCTGTTCATTGCGGTGACTTTGTTTCGAAGGAACTTGTATTCGTTCCAATAAGAAGATAATCGGGATGTTTTAGCCCTTTTGTGTGCTTGGTCGCGTGTTCTCATAAGTTTGAGAACAGTTCTGTCAAGCAAAGGGTGCGTCTGTTTTCGAACGCGTTTCGTCTTTCATGAAAAATGATGGTCAATCAGGGATTTCATCAACTTCGCCTGCCTTCTTAAGCAAAACTGGGTGTTGAAGTCTAAATACATCAATGAGGGTGCTTGTTTTGGAAGTTACATGAGTTAGTTCTTTCATCAATTGTTCAAAGTCATTGGCCGCGGTAATTTTCCAACAGCCTATCCGTTTCCCTTGAGGAGGTATTTATGTCACAGTTGAGATCACCAATAACAATGAGTTCTAATTTGCTTTTGGACGTAAGCCTCGCAACATCATCTACTCGAACAAACAAATTCATATCTTCTCGCCATTGTGTAATATCCTCTACATATCTAGATATTTGATCATGAAAAATTGCTTATTTGAGCTGACATTTCACAGCTAGCCTTAGTTACGTTTAATTTTTTTTTTTTTTTTCATCATGAGATCAGTTTAATACTAGACAACATTTTTCTTTACATCATCGTTATTGTAAAGAGTTTTGGAAAACGTTTAAGAGGACGAATCTAGTACATGAATTGTTCAGTAAGCAAAACGTTAAGGGATAACATATTTTTTGACCTGCACGACAGCCTGCTGGGGCCGCCATTTAATGTCACATCACGCAATAGCTCAAACGTGCCCTATTACAAAACGAATAACCTCGTCCAGCTAAAACGTTGTAAAACTTCAAGTCTTATATGTGATGGAACTAAAACCTCCGCAAAAAAGGTATTTTTTTAATACTGTATATGACTGCGTCACATGAAAACCAAGAATATACTTCATTCATCTGTCACGTTATTTGATACCACTCAAACATTCCTGCACAGCATGCGAATATAATGTACACACAAAAGCGACAAAAATTAATGGCAAAGAAGAAAAAAACAGCGGATAATATACTCTGTTTGAGCAAAATCAAGGAGAGCCACATAAAGTCACATAAATTAATATGACAATTAAGTTTCTCTTTATTTTAATTTGATGGAAGCCACTTATGCAATCAAACATAGCATCTTTGTTAATAACTCCCAGGGTTGATCACGATGCACCTTGTCTTTTTTAACACCGGAAACTTTCGTTAATTTTCTTGTCTCTGTGGTAACACTCTCCTCACATTTTCTGCTCATTGATACCTCATTTGTTTTTTGGTATGGTTCTAGTAAGACCTTCGCTAAATCATTCGATTCTTTCAAACTTCTGAGTTCGCAGAACACCCGTTTCCAAAGATACGCTTATTATATATATCTAACACGAACAGTGAGTATCTGTATAATGTTTGGACATAGAAAAGCTGGCACCAACCGATTCTACATATCTTCCTTTCGGCATCGACTTCGAGATCGTAGAAAGGAGGTTGAGCCTTGATTACGTGTCTGAGGTATTCCCCATTGCACGTGACCAAGCTTTTCCATGAAATACGAGGGTAAACCTACAGTCGGACACCCGACTGATAATAATTTAAATAACAATAAAAAGCAGCAATAGCAATAATAATGATAATGACATTAGAAAGAATATTGGTAGTAAGAAATAGTCCAAATATAAAAGATAATGAATCAGCAATACTGTTCATTTAAAACCTAAAGACATAAAGGTATGACTGCTGGCCGCCTACCTGAACGGCAATCATCTTCACACATCTCAGCCCAGGAGTGAAACAGCTTGATCTGTTTCTCTTCAGTCAGCATTGCATTGAAAAGTGATGCAATCGATGCATTCTCGAGAAATTCTCCCGGAACTCTGAAATAGTCTAACTGCAAGGAGATATCAACAGTAAACTCATAGTTTGCTCTGTCAGTCTCAAACAGTCTGAATGCTCTAACATAATCAGGCTCTATCAGTTTTGCTATCTTCTCCATTCTTGCCATAAAGTGCTGGTGGAATCGTTCCTTGGCTTCCAGGTATGCCATGCGAAAGCTTTCTTCGTCCTTGATACTGTCAGCATATTTTTTTAAGAGTGGGTGAATGTCATACATCACTTCCTTGGCTTCTTCGTTAACCACAATGATTGCACTAGTTACCAGTCCCTCCAGCAGAACGAGGGCCTCTGATGGACTGAGGCCAAGGATCTTGGCAGCTGTAGAAGCCGAGAAAGGACCACACAACAATGAAATTGATACAGCTGACACTTTCAAGCTATCAGTAGGAAGTGAATTGAACATTTCTCTGATGGTGGAAAACTGGCCTATATCAACTCCTTCTTCTTCAAGATCGAATGTTCCTTCTTTAGCATCTTCTTTCAGTTTTGACTTTTCTGGAGTGGCATCTTTTCCTTTCTCAATCCCAGCAATGAGATCATCCGCAGCTTTTCTTTCTTGTCGCAAAATAGCTGCTAAACCTTTCAAAAGAAGTGGTATTCCTTTGGAGATGTTAATTAGTTCATTCTTCTGATGGGTATTAACATTAACCATTCCTTCAGAAATCAGGATTTCTTCTGAGAGGGATTTTTCAAGAGGCTTCACCTCAAAATTGTCAACCTTTTCGGCATCGTGCAAATTGGTCCTGGATGTCAAGAGCAGTTTTAATGATATTTTCTTGTCTTTCACATCAAATTCTGAAAGTCTCACTAGAAAATTCACAAAGGCTGTTTTCAAGTTCTTACCTTCCTTCCCTTGTCCAGTGGTGAATTGTTCAACATTATCGAGTAAGAAGAGAACTGGCTGATTTAACACTTGAATCTTCTCATGAATGTTTGTAACAAGAGAATTCTGATCAACGTAGCCGATAGGAACAGTTAGTCCAAGTGAACTCATCATGTTGAGATAAATGGCTTTCATATCTTTAGCATCTCGTAGATCGCAAACGAAATAGTCTCCCTGCCATTTGGAACAAACCTTCCTTGCTAGTGTTGTCTTTCCCACTCCAGCCGATCCAAACAAATTCACAATTAGTGACTGTCCTTTAGTTTCAAGTTTTTTTGTAATTTCCTTGATTTCATCTTGTCGCCCTGGCAATTCCTTCTCTGAATCAACTTGCTGCTTTTGAGAGTCCTTGAAACACTTGATCATTTCCTTGATCTGTTCTTTCTGGTTCGATTTCGGGGCAACGAACTCTTCGATCAGCGTGAGTTTGTTGTCAGACACAAATCCATGCTTCAATAAAAGTTGCAAACTTGACAACAAGTCTTTATTATCGAGCGTTTTAAATTTGCCTCCATAATTCCTTTTAAGAGATTGCACAACATCTTCTGATTCTGCTGGATTAAACTTGGAAGATATGTTTGTAAAGAGTTCTTGAAAACCTGGTGGGCTTCCGATAACTGCCGCCATCTTTAATCACACTGCTGACCGAAATACTGAGCCGCAATCTGTCACGTAAGCGGAAGGGAAAAAAGAGTCAGGCAGCCTCTGCACTTTCGCCGGCAGGCGACTGCAATCAACTGCTTTTCAAGACTTGAGATCGGAAACACTCTCTCCTCGTATGGACATACTAATACACGTGACAAATACAGCTTTACGAGATGCTATGTGGCCTGACAGACTGTAAACAAGACTGTTGCGGTTCTTTTAACAGTTCAAATCGCATCGTCAAACCATTTTAAAGTTTCATGTAGGCCCGTATTCGGACTGTATTCTGACAACAAAATGAACCGAATTAACGGTCTGTCACCCGTTGTGATCATGAGGATTTTTGTGCCTGATTAAAAGACGAATATCAAAATGTGACAACGATGAATAATTTAATCCGTCACAATGAGCCGGGAATAAAAATATCCCTTTCTTTGTTATCAGATCTCTTGCATAACAAAAAAATCGTAATCCGTAACCAGTTCCCCGAAATCTGTAAAAGAGAGGGCTTTGCATCATGCTTTGCATCATTCCTGTTATTCAAATTATAATAATTTTGAATTGGTAATATGCGAACGTTGTGAAGTCCTGGTTCGTCGAAAATGATAGGCGTGCAAAGTCGTTTAGTCTTGTTGACGTAGACAAAATTAATCAGCCTCTTTGTTAAAATCTGGTAGATTAGAGAAGACAACAATTATTCATTTTTAATTGTTTATTTTCCTAAACTACGATGTCACTTACTCCAGAACAAAAAGGCAATTGTCTTATTGAATGCTTGCATTAATGTGGTGCATAGTGTCTTCCTTTTCATACTTAAAATAAACAAATGCTTAGCGGTCTTGACTTGGTAAATATGGGTTATTGACCAAGTGTGAGGTCGAAGTGGCTGGATATCGGTCAAGTTCTTTTTTGCATGTTTATGGACCTGGGCGAAGTCGAGGTCCATAAACTCGCAAAAAACTAGGCCAATATCCAGCCATCTTGACCGAATAAGCTTGGTTGATAAAGGATTTATAATATTAGTTTGCGGGATACAGCGGATGGTCCCGAGCAGGCATGATAGCAACATCTTGCCTGCTCGTGTGGCCAATCAAAGCGCGCGATTTGGTTCATCTTGGCCGCTCACAAAGCTAGCCATATAATAAAGTCACTTACTTCTAGTTACTTCGAGAGCTATAGCCAAAACATACATGATAGAGCAAGCCCAATTTTACGGCAAATGATAACAAGCGTAAAAAAGTTATTTTTAGTGCATTGTTCATATGCAGACGTGTTGCTTGACCTTGCTCATTACGCTTGAATGGGTAATGTTCTCATCTGTGAAAGCACAATAGCTGACATTAACCTTGGGATACAAAAAATTCAGTACATCAAAATATTTCTAGACCTAAAGTATTGAGTAGGTCTTAATACTTATGCACTAGTGAAGATCATTCATCATGGCTTCCTGCAAACTTCATCGATGGCGCAGAATCGAAATGAATCGTGTCTACTCCAATATAGATCTTCCGCTTCGTGTCCAATCCAGTTGCCAACTGCGTCATTATCACGAACTATCTGTGTATAATTCTCCTATTTCTTGAAAAGGATGCCAATACGTCACTGTGTGATGACGGACGACAAATCGTAAAAGTTCTTACCATGTTGTGATCAGCTCAGATGGATTTTCTTCGTGCGGCTTGAAAAATTCTCCATTAACATGTAAAAGCTGACCTTGTGAGGATCCAGCTTTACAGATGCATCTTCTGGGTGTAATTTTAATTACAAGTTTATCCACGAGGTGTGCTCTGATGTACATCATTCGGAGAGATCTAAGTACTTCCAGCCTTACAGGTTTGATTTCTTAGACCAGAGGAACTTCGGGATCAAGGCTAGGGCTTTCTTAATTTCCTTTATGTCCAAACATTACGGGGATAGCAGTATTCCAGAAGCTCGTTTAAGTGAAGATTAGACAATGCAGATTCTCAGTTTCAAATATCCAGACCTGCTTCAGAATTTATTGGCTTTACTATGATAACACAGTATTCCACTTGATGTAAGTAATGGCTGTAATCGTCCCCAACAACAGAACAAGGGTATGAATAAAACGCGCTCAAGGCTGTCGATAAGTCAACCTTAAATTTTGATCTCTTCCTTGAAACGGTATAAATATTTGACGCGACGACTGTTGACCACACAGTCCAGTGGAGGACTGCGTATCGAGGTTTCTACGGCATAGTTGTTGTCAAGAGTTCTCTGGTAGGTCTACTTCGGGTGCTGTTTATCAAAACCTTCAGCCATCTTAACACGTGGGTTGCAGCAACTTCTTTGGTGTTACGTTTCATGTAGCTCATGCATTCAGCTAAAGATGATTGACGACACAATTGTGTGATTGGTCGTCTTTGACGTATAGCGGAGTCAGGCCAAGCTGTCAGCCAATTAGAGGAAGCTACTAATTCCAAGAAAAGAGGTATACTTTGCACACCGGATGTGGTTACGAATTCCAAGAAAAGGGTTAATAATAGCCTACAGATTCCAAGAAACAAGGAACAGCAATATTGGACTCATCAAATAATTCGACGAAGAAATTTAGAAGACAACAATTATTTAAATGTTTACGAATTTTCGTCGTATGCTATTGACTCATAGTGAAATCAAGATGGCTGGATATTAGCAAAGTTCTGCTATTGGAATGTTTAATAAATGAGCAACAGTGCTTTACAGGGTTTAGAATCACGTGCCGAGCCGCGTGATATTAGATCCGATAAAACACGAGTGACTGAAAGTTTACGTCTTCAAACTGACCTTCCTAGAAAAGCCTGTCCAATTTGAGATGAGAGCAATGATGTCTTTTTGAACGTTGGAAATAAGCCCAGCTTGATATATCTATATTCCAACAGGGCTCCGAGGCTTTCAGGACAAACTTCTTTACTTGGTGTTGCTGCTTTGTATCTAAGTCTCTTTTGGGAATAGAGAGACAAAAGAAAGTTTAAAAATTTTACAATTTTTAGCCAAAAGCCTTGGAGCGTGTCAAAATATTCATCAATCGAAAGTGGCTATTAGTATGCAAGAAAATCAAATCTCACAGTTGTGTTGGTACCAACCGTAGCAATGCCGAGAAAGAAAGGAAGTTAATAAAAAATGTAACGCCAAAGAAATGTGCAAAAGAAAAAAAAATTGAGATGTGTCCTCCTCGGTCGCTTTACCGCATTGTTCGTGGAATTCAGTGCTTTCTGGAGGAGACAAATTATATTTATGCAATGAGGAAAATGGAAACTGAATGAGTACCGGCTGGCAGTTGTTGTGATTTCGTTTGCTCTTTTTGGATTGTTATTGGTAGTTTTGTCAGAGTTAGTGCTTTTTCGGGTGGATCATTAGAGTTACCCCTTGCCCACGAGCAGTCTGTCAGCGTTGTTTGGGTTTCACACTGAAGCTCTGCTTGCTTGCTTTTTGCTTTGGCATGTGAGCTAGCTAGTGTCTTCTGGCGCCTTCGCCAATCGCGCCCAAGGCCTAAACACGAGATCATACTCATCTTTCCTTAAACCTGGCCCTGGGAGAGAGCGTGGTTCCTGTCTAAATCAAATTGCCCTAAGAAGACTGGTGAGTAGCACAATAGCAACCAGCTTTTGCGGTGAGTTTCTGGCGTATTTAAACATTTTTAAAAACATGTTGTCTGACAAGGTTCATACCCTTTTTGGCTATTAAACTTCCTTGACTTTTCATGACCTTATGATCTATGTTAAGCAGTTGTTTCCGAAGTCTGTTATTTAAGGTATTTTTCCACATTATGACGTATAGAATGAATGTTAGTATTTATGTTTTCTGGAATTAAGACGGGGTTTCCGACTCCTCTGTTATTTTTATGTTTAAGAAATAAAAAAAAAAACATGTACCGTGTTTCTAACGAGTTATACAAACACGAGTGGAAGTTTGGGAGAACGAGAAATGCTGTGGGAACACGAGCCGCAGGCGAGTGTTTCCACAGCTTTTTCGAGTTCTCCCAAACTTTCACTCGTGTTTGTATAACTCGTTAGAAACACGGTACATGTACATGTATACGGTACATGTACATGTATAACTCGATAGAAACACGGAGTACAAAAGGAAAACAACGTGTTAACTTTGATTATCAAAATGTCAATTCACTACGTCAACAGCGCGCGCTTGTTCTGTGTCTCCATCGAGTTATACAAACACGATTTTTAACCAATCAGCGCGCGTGCTTTCTTAGGACTGTTTTCTAAATATATACATTTGATCTCTTTGCCTTTTTGTACTCAGAAAATATATTGCTTCTCCATGACATTCCATGACCCACACTTCAATTCATGACTTTCCTGCAGGCCTGGAAAATAGAATTACAAAATTCCAAAACTCTCTGGGTTATCCATGACCCGTACGAACCCTGTCCGATTCTTTCGAAAGCGAGAGGCAGTTCGCCGGAAGTAATTGTGCAACATTTCTATTAATTATTTTCATACGATGGCCGACAAGAATATGTAGCAGTGATGTGTAGCAGTATAAGTGTGGAGATTAGAAATTAGTCTCGTATCTGTTCAGAAAAAAACAAATTTACTCAGAGGAGCCAGGTTAGCCTTTGGACATCGAGAGTAGGGAATGTGACCGTCGATGTACAGGTAGCTGCCACTCAGGGAGACTCTGTTGACTTTGACATTTCGTACCTTGTTCAGCATCTACTAGACTTAACAAGAGCGAATTTATATCTCCGGTAAATTGCTTTGCAGATCGCTTATTTAAAAATAAAAATGGCAATTACCGGTAAGCCTATTCTATAGGCTCTCAGGGTGCTTAAAATCAAATTACTTGTGCGATGCACATTATTTAGATTCTCTTATTTTTCACATGGCTCGTTTTCCTTTGTTCTTCGAGGCTGATTATATTGAATAAACCCCGCTAATTAACAACTGTTTGAAAAGCTGAGGGCGGCTTTGATTGTAACAGGGGAGTGCGGGGCTGATATTTTAATAACCCCCAGGGGATTATTAAAGTTGATAATCCCCTAGGTGAATATTATAGTTATATTCCCCTCGCAGACACCCACATGCCTTCCATTTCACGCACTTCACTTGGAAAAACAGGTCAGCAGAATTCTGAGGCAACGCAGTTCGTTCGACTGCCCACTCATTCCAGACATTCAAACACCAGAAGTTTACTTTTTTAGTGTTCTTTGGGACTCTCTCACTGTTCCTGGCCAGCAGGTCTTTGTCATCCACGACTATGATATCCCTCTTCGACGCTTTCTTCTTGTTTTCTTTACTCTTTTTTTCAACACTGCCGATTGAGACTTCTTGATGCTCGTACGAGTGGTCTAAGCTGAACAACCCTTCTGTCGCCTCCTCAACATTTAACTGAGCGTTTTTGTGGTCCACTTGCCGATTGTTCGAAGATACAAATTTCTCTAACTCATTGCCCGGATTTGACGAGCCATTAAAGCTACTTTGTGTGAGGAAAAGTTCTTCCTCTGAGTCACTCGTTTCCCTTGCAGTACAGTGTGAAAAAATGAAGTAGTTGTAATTAAAGCTGTCAGTATTTTTTGACAATGTCCAAATCTCAGAGCTATTTTCCCAATCTTAAATGTATTGTAAAGCTTCTTTAGTATGCATATGGTCGGTAAACCAAAAGCAAAAAAATCACGTCTATAGCGATACTCACCGTTACGTCACCTATTGTTACTAATGTCTCAACCAGAGATCTATTGGTTATTGAGACAAAGGGTTCTTTTGTTTGACGGTGAGCAGATTTGCATAACAAAACAGATTGCTCTTCAATGTTTGTAAACAGTGAATACAGCTGTTATACTGTTTTACAATGGTAAACCCCACTGTGTTTTTTTCGCAACTATTGTTCTATTGTCAAGTGTATGCACGGAAAACTATTTGTTTGTTTGTTTTGTCAGTGTACGTGTGTCAAAACAATGAACAAAATCATGTCACGGTTGATACCTTCCCCATGTGATACCTCGCCCATGTGAAAAATAAGCCAGTTATTTTGAGGGACCTCGTGGATATGTGATTTATTCACCTCGGGCTGCGCCCTCGGTGAATGAATCACAAATTTCCTCGTTGCCTCAAAATAACTCTTACATAACCATAGCCAAAAATAACGCTGTTGTACGATCGAACTTAGACAGACGGTGAATCCTTGTTTCAAAAAAACTCGGCCTCTTAATTCTTACAAGAAAAAGCTATGCAAAGCTATTTTTTTGACTTGTGGATCCGGATTCCGCATCCCGGATTCCGTGTCATAGAATTGCCGGTGTTTTGTCGGGGTATAACATATCTGCACGTGACTGATTTTAGTGGACGTAATCTGTCGCCACGAAGTTCTTCGGAACGTCTCATAGTATCGGCTGAGAATTAAGAAATACAAAGTTCTCCCAAACTTTCACGAGAGTTTCTATAACTCGTTATAGTTCACCACTAAATTTTGTCCGATTGTTATTGGTTTAGATTGATCACGTGACGCGATAGTGACACTATTTAAACAATAGAGTGTTTCTGTCGAGGAACTATCGGCTGATAGTTGCCCCGCGGAAATTTGATGTTCTTAAAACAAATATTTGCCCGAGAAGCGAAGCTTTGAGGGCAAATATGCTAGTTTTAAGAACATCAAATTTCCAAGGGGCAACTATCAGACCGATAGTTCCGAGACATAAACACTCTATTGTCTTTATTGTTCACCACCAAATTTTCCCGTCGCGGAATGCCTCAAAACTGAACACGACAAGAATTTATTTTCTCAAAATTTCCAACCGCTATTTAGCGCGTAGGTGTTTCGTATTTCTCGCTGTATCCTCTTCAGATGATATTACATCCTTACATGTACAAAAAATTTTATGTCATCTGTTGACTTCTAAAGAAGAAACCTGCTAAAGAGTAAACCTCGAATCTTGAAACCTCTTTCCCCGCTGGACGTTTTACTGTACCGTAGTTTACTTCAGTTTTCAGCCTAAAAAAATACTTCTCTCGCTGTCTTCTAACTAAAATCGTTATGGGACGAAAAATTCTTTTCATCTTATCTAAAAATACTGTAGGAGAAAGCTGCCTTTGATGAGCCACTTTCGCTGAGCGGGCATTATCGTCTGACAGTCGCCCTAGGGCATTCTATTAACAGATAGTGCCCGCGCGAGATCGTACCACGTGATCACTTTTGACCAATGGCGACAAAGAAAAATCTAGCGATGAACTATAACAGCCCACAGTGTCCGTCCGCGGAAAATACCCGGATTGAGTGAGTGAGTACTTTATTTACCCTCGGATTTTAGAGTGGCTTTATCGTAGCTAATATCTCCACCTCGACCCTCAGTATGACAACAAAGGCCAGCGTGTGGGTTCTCAGTTTTACGTCCCCTGCTAGCCATAACGTCTAACCATTTGCACATATAAGACCCAGAGTGTTGGTCCGGTCTGGGGCTCGAACCTCGACCGCCCGCACAGCCGCTCAGCGCTCAACAACTGAGCTAACCAGGCGGTGGTTGTCCTCTGTACTAAACAAGCGAGCTTCTTTGTAATAAGTATGGCTACTCGCTTTGCCGAGGTGAGCGAAGAAGACGTAGATATCGTTGTTGGAAAATTTAAGTTGGCTCTGAACCCCCTTCGCAGAATTTTTTTAAACTTTGCAAAAAGTTGCATCTTATCATGCTGATTACAATTCAATAATAAAAAATGGGGGTCACCTAGCTCGTTTTTGAGTTATAAGCGCTTAACAGTCCGGGATCGTTATCATTTTTGATAACCTCACCAAAACAAACCATAAACCGATCGTTGCACAGGATTTCGTTCACGTGACGTTATTTGGTAGCAAAAGTGTATAATTCAATATGCCGGTCGACGATGCGCTGCGATGAAAGGGGCTACTCACAACATCACAATGCAGTGTCATTGAATTAAATTTAGGTTTGCTTCATAATAGGTTATGGGATTATGGAGTAAAAACAGAAATGTATGGAAGAAAACTGTCTTCGTCCAAAGTTACTGCGAATTTAATTTCCACACCGTGTGATATTTGTTCCGCGAGTAAAATGACACAGCGAAGGTAGACAACAAATATTCTGTCCACAAAAGCGTTGTTTATTGACACTAATATGATAATAGCTTCCATTTTCCCTCAGGCTTCATTTTCTTGGTAGCGGGCGAAGCTGCTTGTTCAACAGTCTGTAGTAAATAAAAACGAAAAAGTAACAGTGAATACATCTTGAAGAGCTGCAACTTAATTTCGTTTAGTTTGCGTGATAACAAACAGTATAACTTGTAACAGTTAATTCAACAGCCAGGCTCGGCGTAGTAACACGTAAAATGCAAGTAGCTAACATGTTCACGGAATATTTGTTCCTCCAGAGCTAACATTTAGAGAGCTTAAAACATATCTGGCAATAAAAACGAGCCGAGAGAGAAGAAACCTGGCAAAAAAACAGGTGTCAAACTCTACAAATTTCACGCTGATTGCAGCGGAAGCCAACCTGACATATGACCTATGTCCTTCCAAAACCACAGGATTTTTGCTTAGCGAAATATTTAAAGATCCCCAGATCGTACCATACAAAAGGGGCAGATCCTTAGAGGTATACTAGTTCGAGCAAAACTTCCTAAAGCGGCTATTACACGCGGATAGGAGTTGCGTAGGCCTGTTACCCCATTGTTGTCTCTCGCTGAATCCAACGATAAGCTTCATTATATTAATGACTGGTGTGCCAGAAAACTGACCTAGTTTGGCTGGCATTTCTTGAAAATATCTCAGGACCACGAATGTGTGGACATTGAATCTTGGACTCAAAAATATAGGCAACTTACCTTTTAATGCATTTGCCGATTGACCGTCTCAGGCGATAAAAATACCTCACGTACGTCAGGCAAACATTAGGCGGGGATGAATAAAATCGCTGTCCTCTTCAATGTCGATATCATGTCGTTCGAATTCAAGCTTGAATTTTTCTTTAGGTCTTGCAGAAGTCCTTTTTGAATCGAAGACGCAGTCTTGCCACAAAATCGACATAAATTTGCTGTTTTGATTCTATGGCTACCAGCATCCGCCATCTCAATACCTAGGAACACATCAATTACAGATGTAGATATGGCCGCCGTTACGAACAGCACATCGCAAATCAAAACAACCCCGTGCACTTTTTTCACAGATCGTGCACAACACTAAAAACAGATTAAATCCCAAGTATATAGCGTGAAGATTAACGACATATTTTTTGTGATTGTCGCAAAAATCTGCAAGCAACTTAAATCTAATGACAAAATGAAAAACATACCTGATCTGTATGCAAAATTGCAAGCGCTGTTTCACTTTACGAGTAGCATTTTACATCGTTTACGCTGGTCTTCAGCCGCCATCTTCAAAACACGCGAGGCTCTTCCTTTCTTGGTACTTATCGAATAGAGTTATGGATAAAACACCCGAGCATAATCGAACAAATAACGAGCAAAGCGAAGTGAATACGAAAATTCCCAATTTTTGAAATGGCCGCTATTATATGACGTCACATGGTTATCAAAAATGATAACGATCCCGGACTGCTTAAGGACGTTCGCGCCCATTGCTACTGCGCATCTCTAGTGCGCACGCTATTCATTGGTCACGCGCGGGCACGTCATTTCCAAGCGCGCGCACCGAGTCGAAAAGTCAACAAAATATAGAGCTGATGACCTTTGCGTTAACTTTGTGTGCGAATATTTTTGTTGGATGCTCGGTGACCCCCACTTTTTTTTCGGCGGATCACTTCCTTTTCTGATTCTTTCCATTATACTAAAAAACGAAAAAAATATGTACGTGGGAAGTTTTAATTATTTCTCATATACTATTCAAATCGGTTCGAATTGGTACATGGATACAGGTGTGCGTAACTTAGAAGTTGTATTTTTTTAAGGCTAATTCTAGCTGATTTAATGGCATATGTAGCAAAGATCTACCAATCACATCATTCACATCATCACTCATCATGGGTTCAGTGGGCTCATAAATGGACTGATAGCGGCTGCCAGCGGCGCCTTTGTATGCTGACGTCCGGGCCCACTGCAATAAAGCAATGTAAAGGGGACATGTATGTTTGTCCTCTCACTCGCGACATTACACATTACACATTACACAAATAGGCCTATATATGCTGTGTTAAACACACATAACTTAGATATGATTCTTTAAATTAAATATATGCCGATAGTAATGAATCCCGCCAGAATCGCTTCAGTGGCTGGAAATCCTAGAAATGCTATGATCTGTGATGCGCCTTATCTTCAAAACGAGTTCGGTGACCCCCGATTTTTTTTACGCTTTTCATCTAATCTTATCATTTTCTACCTGCAGTCAAAGTTTTAAAAAAATCTGTACGTGGGAAGTTTTTGGGCGCGAACGTCCTTAAAGCTAAAATTTAGGGTGTTTTTAGCAGGTCATATTGTTGCTATGGTAACCTATTGTGCCACAAAATTAACAGCAACTTGTTCACCGATGATTGGGCAGTTTGTTGATACCATGATTGTGGCATTAACTGACAAAATGTGGTTATAATGACCCATCGAACTCTAGATGAACTTAAACATGTTTTTTAATTTGTGCTGGATTTGAAGTAAAAAAGACATCAGTAAGCAGCTTTTATAATGAAAACAATTTTAAACCGTGTGTAACTAAACAGCTTTTAAACATGTTTAAGCTTTGGTGTGAACGGAGCATAAGTCTTGGAAAGTACTGGAAACTGTTTTCAGCCACCTTAACTTGTAGAAAACAGGGCAGGATTGTTTGGAAGCCGGTTAATGCAAGCCCAGGATTAAAATTTATTCAAATTATAGCTTTTTCCTCTATACAAATGTTTATTTCGCGACTATGAAACTCACAACAGAAAGCCAAACAATAAATAATAAACTGACAAAGGAACGATACTCAAGGGACTGGTAATATATAGGTATCACCATAGTTATCACTAAAACTGCCACCGCTTTAATTTATTTCTACTGATTGAAAACAACTGACCATTATTGCCGCATGAATTAAAACTTCTGTTTGTTTGTTTGTTTGTTTGTTTGTTATTTGAAAACTTTAACGCTCGTTTCTATAACTTAGGCATCTTATCATGGTTCTTATCACAATATTTAACTAAGTGCTTTCTGCAAAATAAGTTTCCTTCATTGGAAGTAATATTTCTGTTACAAAAGTTTCACTCAGTAGAACTAAGGAAGAACTGGTCAAAAAATTATCGAGAAACAAAATATATGTGAAACAACTCTCCTGTTTGAATTTGATAATGAAACAAACCATTTT
>JAHPZR010031307.1:0-18270 GCA_019787425.1 Platygyra sinensis
AAAATGGTTTGTTTCATTATCAATTCAAACAGGAGAGTTGTTTCACATATATTTTGTTTCTCGATAATTTTTTGACCAGTTCTTCCTTAGTTCTACTGAGTGAAACTTTTGTAACAGAAATATTACTTCCAATGAAGGAAACTTATTTTGCAGAAAGCACTTAGTTAAATATTGTGATAAGAACCATGATAAGATGCCTAAGTTATAGAAACGAGCGTTAAAGTTTTCAAATAACAAACAAACAAACAAACAAACAAACAGAAGTTTTAATTCATGCGGCAATAATGGTCAGTTGTTTTCAATCAGTAGAAATAAATTAAAGCGGTGGCAGTTTTAGTGATAACTATGGTGATACCTATATATTACCAGTCCCTTGAGTATCGTTCCTTTGTCAGTTTATTATTTATTGTTTGGCTTTCTGTTGTGAGTTTCATAGTCGCGAAATAAACATTTGTATAGAGGAAAAAGCTATAATTTGAATAAATTTTAATCCTGGGCTTGCATTAACCGGCTTCCAAACAATCCTGCCCTGTTTTCTACAAGTTAAGGTGGCTGAAAACAGTTTCCAGTACTTTCCAAGACTTATGCTCCGTTCACACCAAAGCTTAAACATGTTTAAAAGCTGTTTAGTTACACACGGTTTAAAATTGTTTTCATTATAAAAGCTGCTTACTGATGTCTTTTTTACTTCAAATCCAGCACAAATTAAAAAACATGTTTAAGTTCATCTAGAGTTCGATGGGTCATTATAACCACATTTTGTCAGTTAATGCCACAATCATGGTATCAACAAACTGCCCAATCATCGGTGAACAAGTTGCTGTTAATTTGTGGCACAATAGGTTACCATAGCAACAATATGACCTGCTAAAAACACCCTAAATTTTAGCTTTAAGGACGTTCGCGCCCAAAAACTTCCCACGTACAGATTTTTTTAAAACTTTGACTGCAGGTAGAAAATGATAAGATTAGATGAAAAGCGTAAAAAAAATCGGGGGTCACCGAACTCGTTTTGAAGATAAGGCGCATCACAGATCATAGCATTTCTAGGATTTCCAGCCACTGAAGCGATTCTGGCGGGATTCATTACTATCGGCATATATTTAATTTAAAGAATCATATCTAAGTTATGTGTGTTTAACACAGCATATATAGGCCTATTTGTGTAATGTGTAATGTGTAATGTCGCGAGTGAGAGGACAAAACATACATGTCCCCTTTACATTGCTTTATTGCAGTGGGCCCGGACGTCAGCATACAAAGGCGCCGCTGGCAGCCGCTATCAGTCCATTTATGAGCCCACTGAACCCATGATGAGTGATGATGTGAATGATGTGATTGGTAGATCTTTGCTACATATGCCATTAAATCAGCTAGAATTAGCCTTAAAAAAATACAACTTCTAAGTTACGCACACCTGTATCCATGTACCAATTCGAACCGATTTGAATAGTATATGAGAAATAATTAAAACTTCCCACGTACATATTTTTTTCGTTTTTTAGTATAATGGAAAGAATCAGAAAAGGAAGTGATCCGCCGAAAAAAAAGTGGGGGTCACCGAGCATCCAACAAAAATATTCGCACACAAAGTTAACGCAAAGGTCATCAGCTCTATATTTTGTTGACTTTTCGACTCGGTGCGCGCGCTTGGAAATGACGTGCCCGCGCGTGACCAATGAATAGCGTGCGCACTAGAGATGCGCAGTAGCAATGGGCGCGAACGTCCTTAAGCAGTCCGGGATCGTTATCATTTTTGATAACCATGTGACGTCATATAATAGCGGCCATTTCAAAAATTGGGAATTTTCGTATTCACTTCGCTTTGCTCGTTATTTGTTCGATTATGCTCGGGTGTTTTATCCATAACTCTATTCGATAAGTACCAAGAAAGGAAGAGCCTCGCGTGTTTTGAAGATGGCGGCTGAAGACCAGCGTAAACGATGTAAAATGCTACTCGTAAAGTGAAACAGCGCTTGCAATTTTGCATACAGATCAGGTATGTTTTTCATTTTGTCATTAGATTTAAGTTGCTTGCAGATTTTTGCGACAATCACAAAAAATATGTCGTTAATCTTCACGCTATATACTTGGGATTTAATCTGTTTTTAGTGTTGTGCACGATCTGTGAAAAAAGTGCACGGGGTTGTTTTGATTTGCGATGTGCTGTTCGTAACGGCGGCCATATCTACATCTGTAATTGATGTGTTCCTAGGTATTGAGATGGCGGATGCTGGTAGCCATAGAATCAAAACAGCAAATTTATGTCGATTTTGTGGCAAGACTGCGTCTTCGATTCAAAAAGGACTTCTGCAAGACCTAAAGAAAAATTCAAGCTTGAATTCGAACGACATGATATCGACATTGAAGAGGACAGCGATTTTATTCATCCCCGCCTAATGTTTGCCTGACGTACGTGAGGTATTTTTATCGCCTGAGACGGTCAATCGGCAAATGCATTAAAAGGTAAGTTGCCTATATTTTTGAGTCCAAGATTCAATGTCCACACATTCGTGGTCCTGAGATATTTTCAAGAAATGCCAGCCAAACTAGGTCAGTTTTCTGGCACACCAGTCATTAATATAATGAAGCTTATCGTTGGATTCAGCGAGAGACAACAATGGGGTAACAGGCCTACGCAACTCCTATCCGCGTGTAATAGCCGCTTTAGGAAGTTTTGCTCGAACTAGTATACCTCTAAGGATCTGCCCCTTTTGTATGGTACGATCTGGGGATCTTTAAATATTTCGCTAAGCAAAAATCCTGTGGTTTTGGAAGGACATAGGTCATATGTCAGGTTGGCTTCCGCTGCAATCAGCGTGAAATTTGTAGAGTTTGACACCTGTTTTTTTGCCAGGTTTCTTCTCTCTCGGCTCGTTTTTATTGCCAGATATGTTTTAAGCTCTCTAAATGTTAGCTCTGGAGGAACAAATATTCCGTGAACATGTTAGCTACTTGCATTTTACGTGTTACTACGCCGAGCCTGGCTGTTGAATTAACTGTTACAAGTTATACTGTTTGTTATCACGCAAACTAAACGAAATTAAGTTGCAGCTCTTCAAGATGTATTCACTGTTACTTTTTCGTTTTTATTTACTACAGACTGTTGAACAAGCAGCTTCGCCCGCTACCAAGAAAATGAAGCCTGAGGGAAAATGGAAGCTATTATCATATTAGTGTCAATAAACAACGCTTTTGTGGACAGAATATTTGTTGTCTACCTTCGCTGTGTCATTTTACTCGCGGAACAAATATCACACGGTGTGGAAATTAAATTCGCAGTAACTTTGGACGAAGACAGTTTTCTTCCATACATTTCTGTTTTTTACTCCATAATCCCATAACCTATTATGAAGCAAACCTAAATTTAATTCAATGACACTGCATTGTGATGTTGTGAGTAGCCCCTTTCATCGCAGCGCATCGTCGACCGGCATATTGAATTATACACTTTTGCTACCAAATAACGTCACGTGAACGAAATCCTGTGCAACGATCGGTTTATGGTTTGTTTTGGTGAGGTTATCAAAAATGATAACGATCCCGGACTGTTAAGCGCTTATAACTCAAAAACGAGCTAGGTGACCCCCATTTTTTATTATTGAATTGTAATCAGCATGATAAGATGCAACTTTTTGCAAAGTTTAAAAAAATTCTGCGAAGGGGGTTCAGAGCCAACTTAAATTTTCCAACAACGATATCTACGTCTTCTTCGCTCACCTCGGCAAAGCGAGTAGCCATACTTATTACAAAGAAGCTCGCTTGTTTAGTACAGAGGACAACCACCGCCTGGTTAGCTCAGTTGTTGAGCGCTGAGCGGCTGTGCGGGCGGTCGAGGTTCGAGCCCCAGACCGGACCAACACTCTGGGTCTTATATGTGCAAATGGTTAGACGTTATGGCTAGCAGGGGACGTAAAACTGAGAACCCACACGCTGGCCTTTGTTGTCATACTGAGGGTCGAGGTGGAGATATTAGCTACGATAAAGCCACTCTAAAATCCGAGGGTAAATAAAGTACTCACTCACTCAATCCGGGTATTTTCCGCGGACGGACACTGTGGGCTGTTATAGTTCATCGCTAGATTTTTCTTTGTCGCCATTGGTCAAAAGTGATCACGTGGTACGATCTCGCGCGGGCACTATCTGTTAATAGAATGCCCTAGGGCGACTGTCAGACGATAATGCCCGCTCAGCGAAAGTGGCTCATCAAAGGCAGCTTTCTCCTACAGTATTTTTAGATAAGATGAAAAGAATTTTTCGTCCCATAACGATTTTAGTTAGAAGACAGCGAGAGAAGTATTTTTTTAGGCTGAAAACTGAAGTAAACTACGGTACAGTAAAACGTCCAGCGGGGAAAGAGGTTTCAAGATTCGAGGTTTACTCTTTAGCAGGTTTCTTCTTTAGAAGTCAACAGATGACATAAAATTTTTTGTACATGTAAGGATGTAATATCATCTGAAGAGGATACAGCGAGAAATACGAAACACCTACGCGCTAAATAGCGGTTGGAAATTTTGAGAAAATAAATTCTTGTCGTGTTCAGTTTTGAGGCATTCCGCGACGGGAAAATTTGGTGGTGAACAATAAAGACAATAGAGTGTTTATGTCTCGGAACTATCGGTCTGATAGTTGCCCCTTGGAAATTTGATGTTCTTAAAACTAGCATATTTGCCCTCAAAGCTTCGCTTCTCGGGCAAATATTTGTTTTAAGAACATCAAATTTCCGCGGGGCAACTATCAGCCGATAGTTCCTCGACAGAAACACTCTATTGTTTAAATAGTGTCACTATCGCGTCACGTGATCAATCTAAACCAATAACAATCGGACAAAATTTAGTGGTGAACTATAACGAGTTATAGAAACTCTCGTGAAAGTTTGGGAGAACTTTGTATTTCTTAATTCTCAGCCGATACTATGAGACGTTCCGAAGAACTTCGTGGCGACAGATTACGTCCACTAAAATCAGTCACGTGCAGATATGTTATACCCCGACAAAACACCGGCAATTCTATGACACGGAATCCGGGATGCGGAATCCGGATCCACAAGTCAAAAAAATAGCTTTGCATAGCTTTTTCTTGTAAGAATTAAGAGGCCGAGTTTTTTTGAAACAAGGATTCACCGTCTGTCTAAGTTCGATCGTACAACAGCGTTATTTTTGGCTATGGTTATGTAAGAGTTATTTTGAGGCAACGAGGAAATTTGTGATTCATTCACCGAGGGCGCAGCCCGAGGTGAATAAATCACATATCCACGAGGTCCCTCAAAATAACTGGCTTATTTTTCACATGGGCGAGGTATCACATGGGGAAGGTATCAACCGTGACATGATTTTGTTCATTGTTTTGACACACGTACACTGACAAAACAAACAAACAAATAGTTTTCCGTGCATACACTTGACAATAGAACAATAGTTGCGAAAAAAACACAGTGGGGTTTACCATTGTAAAACAGTATAACAGCTGTATTCACTGTTTACAAACATTGAAGAGCAATCTGTTTTGTTATGCAAATCTGCTCACCGTCAAACAAAAGAACCCTTTGTCTCAATAACCAATAGATCTCTGGTTGAGACATTAGTAACAATAGGTGACGTAACGGTGAGTATCGCTATAGACGTGATTTTTTTGCTTTTGGTTTACCGACCATATGCATACTAAAGAAGCTTTACAATACATTTAAGATTGGGAAAATAGCTCTGAGATTTGGACATTGTCAAAAAATACTGACAGCTTTAATTACAACTACTTCATTTTTTCACACTGTACTGCAAGGGAAACGAGTGACTCAGAGGAAGAACTTTTCCTCACACAAAGTAGCTTTAATGGCTCGTCAAATCCGGGCAATGAGTTAGAGAAATTTGTATCTTCGAACAATCGGCAAGTGGACCACAAAAACGCTCAGTTAAATGTTGAGGAGGCGACAGAAGGGTTGTTCAGCTTAGACCACTCGTACGAGCATCAAGAAGTCTCAATCGGCAGTGTTGAAAAAAAGAGTAAAGAAAACAAGAAGAAAGCGTCGAAGAGGGATATCATAGTCGTGGATGACAAAGACCTGCTGGCCAGGAACAGTGAGAGAGTCCCAAAGAACACTAAAAAAGTAAACTTCTGGTGTTTGAATGTCTGGAATGAGTGGGCAGTCGAACGAACTGCGTTGCCTCAGAATTCTGCTGACCTGTTTTTCCAAGTGAAGTGCGTGAAATGGAAGGCATGTGGGTGTCTGCGAGGGGAATATAACTATAATATTCACCTAGGGGATTATCAACTTTAATAATCCCCTGGGGGTTATTAAAATATCAGCCCCGCACTCCCCTGTTACAATCAAAGCCGCCCTCAGCTTTTCAAACAGTTGTTAATTAGCGGGGTTTATTCAATATAATCAGCCTCGAAGAACAAAGGAAAACGAGCCATGTGAAAAATAAGAGAATCTAAATAATGTGCATCGCACAAGTAATTTGATTTTAAGCACCCTGAGAGCCTATAGAATAGGCTTACCGGTAATTGCCATTTTTATTTTTAAATAAGCGATCTGCAAAGCAATTTACCGGAGATATAAATTCGCTCTTGTTAAGTCTAGTAGATGCTGAACAAGGTACGAAATGTCAAAGTCAACAGAGTCTCCCTGAGTGGCAGCTACCTGTACATCGACGGTCACATTCCCTACTCTCGATGTCCAAAGGCTAACCTGGCTCCTCTGAGTAAATTTGTTTTTTTCTGAACAGATACGAGACTAATTTCTAATCTCCACACTTATACTGCTACACATCACTGCTACATATTCTTGTCGGCCATCGTATGAAAATAATTAATAGAAATGTTGCACAATTACTTCCGGCGAACTGCCTCTCGCTTTCGAAAGAATCGGACAGGGTTCGTACGGGTCATGGATAACCCAGAGAGTTTTGGAATTTTGTAATTCTATTTTCCAGGCCTGCAGGAAAGTCATGAATTGAAGTGTGGGTCATGGAATGTCATGGAGAAGCAATATATTTTCTGAGTACAAAAAGGCAAAGAGATCAAATGTATATATTTAGAAAACAGTCCTAAGAAAGCACGCGCGCTGATTGGTTAAAAATCGTGTTTGTATAACTCGATGGAGACACAGAACAAGCGCGCGCTGTTGACGTAGTGAATTGACATTTTGATAATCAAAGTTAACACGTTGTTTTCCTTTTGTACTCCGTGTTTCTATCGAGTTATACATGTACATGTACCGTATACATGTACATGTACCGTGTTTCTAACGAGTTATACAAACACGAGTGAAAGTTTGGGAGAACTCGAAAAAGCTGTGGAAACACTCGCCTGCGGCTCGTGTTCCCACAGCATTTCTCGTTCTCCCAAACTTCCACTCGTGTTTGTATAACTCGTTAGAAACACGGTACATGTTTTTTTTTTTATTTCTTAAACATAAAAATAACAGAGGAGTCGGAAACCCCGTCTTAATTCCAGAAAACATAAATACTAACATTCATTCTATACGTCATAATGTGGAAAAATACCTTAAATAACAGACTTCGGAAACAACTGCTTAACATAGATCATAAGGTCATGAAAAGTCAAGGAAGTTTAATAGCCAAAAAGGGTATGAACCTTGTCAGACAACATGTTTTTAAAAATGTTTAAATACGCCAGAAACTCACCGCAAAAGCTGGTTGCTATTGTGCTACTCACCAGTCTTCTTAGGGCAATTTGATTTAGACAGGAACCACGCTCTCTCCCAGGGCCAGGTTTAAGGAAAGATGAGTATGATCTCGTGTTTAGGCCTTGGGCGCGATTGGCGAAGGCGCCAGAAGACACTAGCTAGCTCACATGCCAAAGCAAAAAGCAAGCAAGCAGAGCTTCAGTGTGAAACCCAAACAACGCTGACAGACTGCTCGTGGGCAAGGGGTAACTCTAATGATCCACCCGAAAAAGCACTAACTCTGACAAAACTACCAATAACAATCCAAAAAGAGCAAACGAAATCACAACAACTGCCAGCCGGTACTCATTCAGTTTCCATTTTCCTCATTGCATAAATATAATTTGTCTCCTCCAGAAAGCACTGAATTCCACGAACAATGCGGTAAAGCGACCGAGGAGGACACATCTCAATTTTTTTTTCTTTTGCACATTTCTTTGGCGTTACATTTTTTATTAACTTCCTTTCTTTCTCGGCATTGCTACGGTTGGTACCAACACAACTGTGAGATTTGATTTTCTTGCATACTAATAGCCACTTTCGATTGATGAATATTTTGACACGCTCCAAGGCTTTTGGCTAAAAATTGTAAAATTTTTAAACTTTCTTTTGTCTCTCTATTCCCAAAAGAGACTTAGATACAAAGCAGCAACACCAAGTAAAGAAGTTTGTCCTGAAAGCCTCGGAGCCCTGTTGGAATATAGATATATCAAGCTGGGCTTATTTCCAACGTTCAAAAAGACATCATTGCTCTCATCTCAAATTGGACAGGCTTTTCTAGGAAGGTCAGTTTGAAGACGTAAACTTTCAGTCACTCGTGTTTTATCGGATCTAATATCACGCGGCTCGGCACGTGATTCTAAACCCTGTAAAGCACTGTTGCTCATTTATTAAACATTCCAATAGCAGAACTTTGCTAATATCCAGCCATCTTGATTTCACTATGAGTCAATAGCATACGACGAAAATTCGTAAACATTTAAATAATTGTTGTCTTCTAAATTTCTTCGTCGAATTATTTGATGAGTCCAATATTGCTGTTCCTTGTTTCTTGGAATCTGTAGGCTATTATTAACCCTTTTCTTGGAATTCGTAACCACATCCGGTGTGCAAAGTATACCTCTTTTCTTGGAATTAGTAGCTTCCTCTAATTGGCTGACAGCTTGGCCTGACTCCGCTATACGTCAAAGACGACCAATCACACAATTGTGTCGTCAATCATCTTTAGCTGAATGCATGAGCTACATGAAACGTAACACCAAAGAAGTTGCTGCAACCCACGTGTTAAGATGGCTGAAGGTTTTGATAAACAGCACCCGAAGTAGACCTACCAGAGAACTCTTGACAACAACTATGCCGTAGAAACCTCGATACGCAGTCCTCCACTGGACTGTGTGGTCAACAGTCGTCGCGTCAAATATTTATACCGTTTCAAGGAAGAGATCAAAATTTAAGGTTGACTTATCGACAGCCTTGAGCGCGTTTTATTCATACCCTTGTTCTGTTGTTGGGGACGATTACAGCCATTACTTACATCAAGTGGAATACTGTGTTATCATAGTAAAGCCAATAAATTCTGAAGCAGGTCTGGATATTTGAAACTGAGAATCTGCATTGTCTAATCTTCACTTAAACGAGCTTCTGGAATACTGCTATCCCCGTAATGTTTGGACATAAAGGAAATTAAGAAAGCCCTAGCCTTGATCCCGAAGTTCCTCTGGTCTAAGAAATCAAACCTGTAAGGCTGGAAGTACTTAGATCTCTCCGAATGATGTACATCAGAGCACACCTCGTGGATAAACTTGTAATTAAAATTACACCCAGAAGATGCATCTGTAAAGCTGGATCCTCACAAGGTCAGCTTTTACATGTTAATGGAGAATTTTTCAAGCCGCACGAAGAAAATCCATCTGAGCTGATCACAACATGGTAAGAACTTTTACGATTTGTCGTCCGTCATCACACAGTGACGTATTGGCATCCTTTTCAAGAAATAGGAGAATTATACACAGATAGTTCGTGATAATGACGCAGTTGGCAACTGGATTGGACACGAAGCGGAAGATCTATATTGGAGTAGACACGATTCATTTCGATTCTGCGCCATCGATGAAGTTTGCAGGAAGCCATGATGAATGATCTTCACTAGTGCATAAGTATTAAGACCTACTCAATACTTTAGGTCTAGAAATATTTTGATGTACTGAATTTTTTGTATCCCAAGGTTAATGTCAGCTATTGTGCTTTCACAGATGAGAACATTACCCATTCAAGCGTAATGAGCAAGGTCAAGCAACACGTCTGCATATGAACAATGCACTAAAAATAACTTTTTTACGCTTGTTATCATTTGCCGTAAAATTGGGCTTGCTCTATCATGTATGTTTTGGCTATAGCTCTCGAAGTAACTAGAAGTAAGTGACTTTATTATATGGCTAGCTTTGTGAGCGGCCAAGATGAACCAAATCGCGCGCTTTGATTGGCCACACGAGCAGGCAAGATGTTGCTATCATGCCTGCTCGGGACCATCCGCTGTATCCCGCAAACTAATATTATAAATCCTTTATCAACCAAGCTTATTCGGTCAAGATGGCTGGATATTGGCCTAGTTTTTTGCGAGTTTATGGACCTCGACTTCGCCCAGGTCCATAAACATGCAAAAAAGAACTTGACCGATATCCAGCCACTTCGACCTCACACTTGGTCAATAACCCATATTTACCAAGTCAAGACCGCTAAGCATTTGTTTATTTTAAGTATGAAAAGGAAGACACTATGCACCACATTAATGCAAGCATTCAATAAGACAATTGCCTTTTTGTTCTGGAGTAAGTGACATCGTAGTTTAGGAAAATAAACAATTAAAAATGAATAATTGTTGTCTTCTCTAATCTACCAGATTTTAACAAAGAGGCTGATTAATTTTGTCTACGTCAACAAGACTAAACGACTTTGCACGCCTATCATTTTCGACGAACCAGGACTTCACAACGTTCGCATATTACCAATTCAAAATTATTATAATTTGAATAACAGGAATGATGCAAAGCATGATGCAAAGCCCTCTCTTTTACAGATTTCGGGGAACTGGTTACGGATTACGATTTTTTTGTTATGCAAGAGATCTGATAACAAAGAAAGGGATATTTTTATTCCCGGCTCATTGTGACGGATTAAATTATTCATCGTTGTCACATTTTGATATTCGTCTTTTAATCAGGCACAAAAATCCTCATGATCACAACGGGTGACAGACCGTTAATTCGGTTCATTTTGTTGTCAGAATACAGTCCGAATACGGGCCTACATGAAACTTTAAAATGGTTTGACGATGCGATTTGAACTGTTAAAAGAACCGCAACAGTCTTGTTTACAGTCTGTCAGGCCACATAGCATCTCGTAAAGCTGTATTTGTCACGTGTATTAGTATGTCCATACGAGGAGAGAGTGTTTCCGATCTCAAGTCTTGAAAAGCAGTTGATTGCAGTCGCCTGCCGGCGAAAGTGCAGAGGCTGCCTGACTCTTTTTTCCCTTCCGCTTACGTGACAGATTGCGGCTCAGTATTTCGGTCAGCAGTGTGATTAAAGATGGCGGCAGTTATCGGAAGCCCACCAGGTTTTCAAGAACTCTTTACAAACATATCTTCCAAGTTTAATCCAGCAGAATCAGAAGATGTTGTGCAATCTCTTAAAAGGAATTATGGAGGCAAATTTAAAACGCTCGATAATAAAGACTTGTTGTCAAGTTTGCAACTTTTATTGAAGCATGGATTTGTGTCTGACAACAAACTCACGCTGATCGAAGAGTTCGTTGCCCCGAAATCGAACCAGAAAGAACAGATCAAGGAAATGATCAAGTGTTTCAAGGACTCTCAAAAGCAGCAAGTTGATTCAGAGAAGGAATTGCCAGGGCGACAAGATGAAATCAAGGAAATTACAAAAAAACTTGAAACTAAAGGACAGTCACTAATTGTGAATTTGTTTGGATCGGCTGGAGTGGGAAAGACAACACTAGCAAGGAAGGTTTGTTCCAAATGGCAGGGAGACTATTTCGTTTGCGATCTACGAGATGCTAAAGATATGAAAGCCATTTATCTCAACATGATGAGTTCACTTGGACTAACTGTTCCTATCGGCTACGTTGATCAGAATTCTCTTGTTACAAACATTCATGAGAAGATTCAAGTGTTAAATCAGCCAGTTCTCTTCTTACTCGATAATGTTGAACAATTCACCACTGGACAAGGGAAGGAAGGTAAGAACTTGAAAACAGCCTTTGTGAATTTTCTAGTGAGACTTTCAGAATTTGATGTGAAAGACAAGAAAATATCATTAAAACTGCTCTTGACATCCAGGACCAATTTGCACGATGCCGAAAAGGTTGACAATTTTGAGGTGAAGCCTCTTGAAAAATCCCTCTCAGAAGAAATCCTGATTTCTGAAGGAATGGTTAATGTTAATACCCATCAGAAGAATGAACTAATTAACATCTCCAAAGGAATACCACTTCTTTTGAAAGGTTTAGCAGCTATTTTGCGACAAGAAAGAAAAGCTGCGGATGATCTCATTGCTGGGATTGAGAAAGGAAAAGATGCCACTCCAGAAAAGTCAAAACTGAAAGAAGATGCTAAAGAAGGAACATTCGATCTTGAAGAAGAAGGAGTTGATATAGGCCAGTTTTCCACCATCAGAGAAATGTTCAATTCACTTCCTACTGATAGCTTGAAAGTGTCAGCTGTATCAATTTCATTGTTGTGTGGTCCTTTCTCGGCTTCTACAGCTGCCAAGATCCTTGGCCTCAGTCCATCAGAGGCCCTCGTTCTGCTGGAGGGACTGGTAACTAGTGCAATCATTGTGGTTAACGAAGAAGCCAAGGAAGTGATGTATGACATTCACCCACTCTTAAAAAAATATGCTGACAGTATCAAGGACGAAGAAAGCTTTCGCATGGCATACCTGGAAGCCAAGGAACGATTCCACCAGCACTTTATGGCAAGAATGGAGAAGATAGCAAAACTGATAGAGCCTGATTATGTTAGAGCATTCAGACTGTTTGAGACTGACAGAGCAAACTATGAGTTTACTGTTGATATCTCCTTGCAGTTAGACTATTTCAGAGTTCCGGGAGAATTTCTCGAGAATGCATCGATTGCATCACTTTTCAATGCAATGCTGACTGAAGAGAAACAGATCAAGCTGTTTCACTCCTGGGCTGAGATGTGTGAAGATGATTGCCGTTCAGGTAGGCGGCCAGCAGTCATACCTTTATGTCTTTAGGTTTTAAATGAACAGTATTGCTGATTCATTATCTTTTATATTTGGACTATTTCTTACTACCAATATTCTTTCTAATGTCATTATCATTATTATTGCTATTGCTGCTTTTTATTGTTATTTAAATTATTATCAGTCGGGTGTCCGACTGTAGGTTTACCCTCGTATTTCATGGAAAAGCTTGGTCACGTGCAATGGGGAATACCTCAGACACGTAATCAAGGCTCAACCTCCTTTCTACGATCTCGAAGTCGATGCCGAAAGGAAGATATGTAGAATCGGTTGGTGCCAGCTTTTCTATGTCCAAACATTATACAGATACTCACTGTTCGTGTTAGATATATATAATAAGCGTATCTTTGGAAACGGGTGTTCTGCGAACTCAGAAGTTTGAAAGAATCGAATGATTTAGCGAAGGTCTTACTAGAACCATACCAAAAAACAAATGAGGTATCAATGAGCAGAAAATGTGAGGAGAGTGTTACCACAGAGACAAGAAAATTAACGAAAGTTTCCGGTGTTAAAAAAGACAAGGTGCATCGTGATCAACCCTGGGAGTTATTAACAAAGATGCTATGTTTGATTGCATAAGTGGCTTCCATCAAATTAAAATAAAGAGAAACTTAATTGTCATATTAATTTATGTGACTTTATGTGGCTCTCCTTGATTTTGCTCAAACAGAGTATATTATCCGCTGTTTTTTTCTTCTTTGCCATTAATTTTTGTCGCTTTTGTGTGTACATTATATTCGCATGCTGTGCAGGAATGTTTGAGTGGTATCAAATAACGTGACAGATGAATGAAGTATATTCTTGGTTTTCATGTGACGCAGTCATATACAGTATTAAAAAAATACCTTTTTTGCGGAGGTTTTAGTTCCATCACATATAAGACTTGAAGTTTTACAACGTTTTAGCTGGACGAGGTTATTCGTTTTGTAATAGGGCACGTTTGAGCTATTGCGTGATGTGACATTAAATGGCGGCCCCAGCAGGCTGTCGTGCAGGTCAAAAAATATGTTATCCCTTAACGTTTTGCTTACTGAACAATTCATGTACTAGATTCGTCCTCTTAAACGTTTTCCAAAACTCTTTACAATAACGATGATGTAAAGAAAAATGTTGTCTAGTATTAAACTGATCTCATGATGAAAAAAAAAAAAAAAATTAAACGTAACTAAGGCTAGCTGTGAAATGTCAGCTCAAATAAGCAATTTTTCATGATCAAATATCTAGATATGTAGAGGATATTACACAATGGCGAGAAGATATGAATTTGTTTGTTCGAGTAGATGATGTTGCGAGGCTTACGTCCAAAAGCAAATTAGAACTCATTGTTATTGGTGATCTCAACTGTGACATAAATACCTCCTCAAGGGAAACGGATAGGCTGTTGGAAAATTACCGCGGCCAATGACTTTGAACAATTGATGAAAGAACTAACTCATGTAACTTCCAAAACAAGCACCCTCATTGATGTATTTAGACTTCAACACCCAGTTTTGCTTAAGAAGGCAGGCGAAGTTGATGAAATCCCTGATTGACCATCATTTTTCATGAAAGACGAAACGCGTTCGAAAACAGACGCACCCTTTGCTTGACAGAACTGTTCTCAAACTTATGAGAACACGCGACCAAGCACACAAAAGGGCTAAAACATCCCGATTATCTTCTTATTGGAACGAATACAAGTTCCTTCGAAACAAAGTCACCGCAATGAACAGAAAGGCTAGGAAAAATTACTTCAGAAACAAGCTTGAAGAAAATCGAGGTAAGCCCAAACCCTTTTGGGATACTCTAAGTCAAGTCTTGCCCTCCAAGATCAACATTGATAAGATAATAGTCGATGGTAAAGAGTTAATTGACAACCATGATTTTGCAAATCCTCTAAACGAGCATTTTACAACAACTGCTTCCTTTTTGTAAGCCAGTCAGCAATCCCATGGCAGCCCAGTTGACCTACAATATGATAGTTTTTTCATCTATTATCAAGTACAGCTTTAAATTTTATACCGTGAGTGAAAACAACTTTTTCAAAGTTCTGCGAACTATGGATATTTCCAGGCACAGGTGCAGAATTTTTTCCAGCTTAAGTCATCAGGACTGCTGCACGTTTACGTTAGTGACGTTGTAGCTAACTTGTTCAACGCATCCTTCCAATATTGCCGCTTTCCGTCCATTTGGAAAACTGCTAGAGTAACTCCCTCGTTCCAAGGTGGGTCTCAGACTGAACGTGATAATTACAGACCAATCCCTGTATCTCAAAAGTGCACGAATCGTTTGCGAATATCTCGAGCGATTTGCAGCCGACAATGGCTTCATTAGTGATCATCAATTTGCGTATGTTAGGTACTCGTCCACCATAGTCGCGCTTATTATTGCATATTGGCACAGGCGTCCCAAACTCACGATTTGAGGAATCGATCAAATATATAATGATTTATGTACGCGTATCGAGTGAGACGTGACTGACTTAAGTGCGCGGCGTTGTGTTACACATTGGGCCGCTGAGAATTTGAGCGCTCTACAAGTCATTGTATGGGATTTTAAATAACGAAGGATAAAATCGCACAGTGAAATAAAATGTTAATTTTTTGGACCTGATCCGAGAGGCCGTTTTCTCGCCGAAATTCGATTCCGCTGCTCGATTTTTCCCTCCAACGCAAAGAAGGATAGTCCATTGGTCCCCTTCTCCGGTCGGCTTGGAAAAATCTTCAAACTTTCCGGCTTCAATTCGAACGATTTTTGCTTCACTGCTGGAGCTTTCAAGTTTTTAATGCACCTTGTGACCGTCCAACATACTACGCCACAGCTTAAACAACATTAGCGACCGCTCCTTCGTAACAAATGCGACTTACCGGACAGGTGCACAGTCTGGGAGAGAGGGTTGTATTTTAACGGAAATTGTTGACTGTGCACCCGTCCGGTAAGTCGCATTTAGAGACCTTAAGCACCACGACGAGAGCCACGACGACGGCATACCGGAAGCAAATTTTCTGCTCCGGTCATGCGCAGAAACTGAATAACTGATTGCAATCTGCCGTCGTCCGCATGTTGACGACGCCACACTCACTGTTTGGACGTAGTGTCGACAACATCGCAGTTCATTGCAAAGTTTTAAGTCCTTTTCTTTGATTAATCGCTTTTTTTCTTACGACACATAAAGAAGTACCTTTCTGGTGTTTGCTGTTAAATTTTTTTGAGGAGAAATTCTACAATGAACATCCCTGAGGCAGGAAAATGCGCTAGCACAAGCCGGTAGTCGGCAAATTCACAGAAAACCGCAAGCTCGAAGAAATCCACTCGGTAAGATCTATTACATTTATATCCTCTGTGCTTTAGTTTTCACTGATCCAGTTTACAGTCAAACTAAGTGAAGCGTACCCCTCAAGATTGCCTGAATGAACTGATTATTTGAAACTTGAACCGCGCTAGTCGTTTCAAGAATGCAATAATGAATTGATTATTCGAATATTGAACTCGCTCGTTCGATCCAAGAATACGGCTAACGGGGTCCGTTTTCGAAAAATCAATTCACTATTGCATTCTAGAAAAGACTAGTAGGTTTCAAACCTCCTAGTCGCGAATTGATTTTTGAACAGGGAATTGATTTTTCGAAAACGGAACCCCATTAGCCGTATTCTTGGATCGAGCGAGCGAGTTCAATATTCGAATAATCAATTCATTATTGCATTCTTGAAACGACTAGCGCGGTTCAAGTTTCATATAATCAGTTCATTCATGCAATCTTGAGGGGTACGCTTCACTTAGTTTGACTGTAATATGCGGTTTCGGAGATCAGGAGTGCCTCAGCAACAGAAGTCACAGAACGAAGACCATTTTTCTCGACTCGAAATTCAACTTTACATTGTACAGGATCCATGGTTTCAAGGTAGGGAAGCTAGGGTTCTTTGAAACGTTTTTCTTCAATAAAAGGACGAATTCTTCATCGTCTATTGTTTCCTCGTCATAAACAACCAGCAGCTCGTCTCTAGCTATTGCAAACGACGATATGTTTTCAAGGTACTTTCAAAGTGGTATCTTTTCTGAAAACTGGCGGGATTAAGTTGCCGTCGCAGTGTTGCTTCACATGCTTAGGCGAGTGAAACGCAACGCCGGTCTCGCCTCAGCCTTTACGCGGATGTGCCGTCCCGTCGCCACCTCCCGTCGCGGTGCTTAAGGTCTCTTTTGTCTTGAAGGAGCGGTCGCTAATGTTGTTTCAAGCTGTGGCGTAGTATGTTGGATGGTCACAAGGTGCGTTAAAAACTTGAAAGCTCCAGCAGTGAAGCAAAATTGTTCGAATTGGAGCGGAAAGTTTGAAGATTTTTTCCAGCCGACCGGAGAAGGGGACCAATGGACTATCGTCCTTTGCGTTGGAGGGAAAAATTGCGCAGCGGAATCGAATTTCGGCAAGAAAACGGCCTCTCGGATCAGGTCTTTCAAAACAGCAGTGTCCAGCCTTGACTTCGTCTATAGAAAGCTACGACAAACACCTGAAAACCCCCAAATACGACGAAATAGGCCAAATAAACAACAGAAATAAGGCAAGGTGAGTTCATTTACTTAATTTTATTCCAAAAAAGTAACATTTCATTTCATTGTGCGATTTTATCTTTCGTTATTTTAAATTCCATACAATGCCTGGTAGAGCGCTCAAATTCTCAACGGCCCATTGTGTAACACAACACCGCGCACTTAAGTAAGTCACGTTTCACTCGATACGCGTACATAAATCATTATCATTTGATCAATTCCTCGAATCGTGAGTTTGGGACGCCTGTGATTATTGCAGTCGATTCTTGGAAATTGGTCATCAATAAGGGCGAAAAAGTTGCCTGTACCGTCTTGGACCTAAGAAAATATTTTGACTTTATTGAACATGCTATCTGGATCAGCAAACTGTCAAAATGTGGAGTAAATGATGACGAACTTGATTGGTTTAAGAGCTATTTAGAGGGGAGAAACCAATTCGTGCCATGTGCAAGTGCTGATTCCGAGCGTCGTTAAATCGCTCACGGAGTCCTGCAGGGTTTAGTTCTCGAACCCACTCTATTCAACATCCACATAAACGGCATTACCGACACCTGCACGGAGAGCGAAGTTGTACTTTACGCCAACGACACGGAAATCCAAGCCAGCGCAAAAGACATCAGAGTTGCGGAAAATCGTGTCAACAAATACCTAGCTAGTACTGTCTCCTGGTGGAATCGGAACTGGTTAATCAGCAACCACAAGAAATGCGAGGCAATGTTGATTGAACCCCAGCACGTTGTTAAAAACGCTCGATCTTTGCAGTAATCATACAACCAC
>JAHPZR010031308.1:0-7500 GCA_019787425.1 Platygyra sinensis
AAAGAGTCACGTTATTCTCTTCGACTTTTTATCGTATAATAAATTGGCCTCCCTGGTTTACGGATTACAACCTCAGTAATATTATAATATTGTCCATCTAAGCGTGTATATTTATAGCCGTGTCCTTGTTTGCTATTTTGTTATACTGCGCTCAGCGTCCATCTAGTCACAAATCGAGATTCTTGATGCACATGAGTAACACTTTTCGCTAAGAAAGATCAAGTGGTTACTCTAGCGTGCAATGCTGCCGTGCGATTGAATGATGGTGATATACAAGTCGACTCACAGCTTATGTTTCAGAGACTTAGCATCGTGGCAACCACAGGAGGTTTCGAAAGCCCTCAACAATTTTTTGAGTAAGAGATGTGTAGCTTCCCGGCATCCTTGTTGGACGCGTCCCTTCTCCCACTGAAAGCTAATAAACCAGTCTTAGCAGATGCCATTTGGTCCATGACAAAGGAGAGTCAAACAGCTAATGATCCAGGTGAAAGCGCGTACTTTGTGATTGATGGAGGAGCCTTGCTACATCGAGTAATATGGCCGCGTGGACTGACGTATAACGCGATTTGTTTGTTTGTACATCCAGTACGTGCAGCGTAGATATCCTAGAGCCACTATTGTATTTGACGGCTATGACGATGGTCCCACCACCAAAGACTGCACCCACCAGCAAAGAGGACATGGATGTGGACCAGCTGTTTTGTTCTATCCTGAGATGCTTGTTACTTTGGAGAAAGATGAGTTCCTCTCGAACCAGGTGAACAAGCAAAAGTTCATCAACCTCCTTTCTAAAAACCTCGAACACGCTGGTTATTCTACTCGTCACGCAAAAGGCGATGCTGATGTTGTGATCGTAGACACCGCAATCACAAAAGCAAGAGATAAAACGACTGTCCTGATTGGCGAGGACACAGACTTGCTAGTGCCGAAATGGATGCCAAAGAGCTGTTCTTCAGACCAGAGCCACGCCGGCGAGATATGACCATGCGGAAGCTATGGGATATAAAGAAAACCAAGACTGTGCTAGGTCGTAACGTCACTTCAAGTATTTTGTTTGTTCACGCATTACTGGGATGCGATACCACCTCGAGCGTTCATGGCATTGGGAAGGGTATTGCACTGAAGAAGGCTAAGATTAACGCACAATTCCGTCAACTGGCAGGTGTCTTCAATCGCTCGGATTCTTCAAAAGAGGACGTTATCGAGGGCGGGGAGAAGGCTTTGCTGTCCGTATTCAATGCTGCTTCTACTAAAAGCCTTAATTCTCTCCGCTATACTAAGTACTGCCAAAAAGTAGCCACAGGCAATGTATGCTTGCAACCAGAGAATCTGCCCCAACATCCTCAGCAGCCAGCTTTCACAGCCTCAGAGTATACTTGGAAGTCCAGGAATGGAAACAGAATCAGCTGCGGCCATAGGACTGGGGTTTGAGGCTTTCCGATGGGCGCCTCCTTCCACATCTCACCGATCGCCCACCGGCACACCAGTCATTGTTGGAAATGATCCGCTGTAATTGCAGGACAGATTGCAACACACAGCGATGCTCCTGTAAAAAAAATGGACTCGAATGCTCATCTGCTTGTGGAGTGTGCAAAGTTGAAAGCTGCCACAACTCAAGTGCACCAGATCTCGATTTGGGACTAGATGACGCTGAAGCGCAATAACAAAGATAGCAAAACAAAGGACACGGCTATAAATATACACGCTTAGATGGACAATATATATAATATTCTTGAGTGTAATCATGTAAAACAGGGAGGCCCAATTTATTATACGATAAAAAGTCGAAGAGAATAACGTGACTCTTTAATTTAGATTTTATACCATTTTTCGTGGTGTGGTAAAATTTGTGCACTGTTTACTTGCAGAATATGAAACGTGAACGTCGAAATATGTAGTTTTATAAATAAAACAGCCTTATTGGTAAATGAAATGCTTTTTATAAACAAAAAGTATCCAAAGAGCTGATTTCTCAGTTTTTTTTTTTCCATTTTTAAGACGTGGGTTACCCTGTGGTAAATTTGATAGATTTTCAAATCTAAATTTCAGCATGTTCCACAATGGGATTTTTTGGTACTTTTAGTATGTTATTTAGTTCATCAACCTTGTCCAATAGCACGGTAAAATAAATTCTGTTGCAATTTGTTTGAGGTCGAACCACAGTTTCCCTGGACTAATGAGCTTGTTTTGATTCACTCGTGTATTTTTTTTACATGATATATTGTATACAGCATTGAGACTTTTTCTTCGCAAAGTTCAAAAGAGCTCGGTGGAGCGGAAGGGAGTGACACCCCTAATTTAATAGGTCGGAGATGCGTTTTCGTCTTGTTTAGGAGTATACTTCACTTACTTTGGCCTCCGTTAGGGTGTTTCAGGACGAGATGACAATATTTATAACCTCCCGAGGTATCTTTTAGGATAAACTAGTTGATGTAATTTTCATTTTACGTTGTCTATTCTAGGAATCAAAGAAGATTCTCGGACACGGTCAGATCGGTCTCCTTTAAAGATTTGACTTAAGCTTTTCTGAAGAGCAAGTCGGTCTTTGCACATGAGAGTACCCCCATGGGGAGAGAGAGGAAGGGAAGGGGGGACTAGACAACTTATCAGATCAAGCGAGACCTGGCGCTTTAAAAATTTGAAAGAAAAGTCACATGCTAGAAAGTATCAATTGAGAATTCTTCAGGTTCGGCATGTTCTTCCTCCCCCAGTGTAATACTTTGTAGGTGTAACTGCACAAAGAACACTGTGAAGTGATATGAACAATACTGAATCGATCAATTTCTGTGATCTCAGCAATAGCAAAAGTCTTTGAGAGAATGATTTATAATCAACTTTCTTGCTATCTATCTGAAATAGCTCTTTTCACGGTGAACTCTGCTCATTTGCATTGCAATGAAATGTAGCATGTATGTGAGGCAATTATGGGCTATATTTTAGTTTTAGCCCGAAATTGCCTAGCGGCATCCGCGTTGGATTTCATTGTAATGCAAATGAGAAAAACTAATCGTGAAAAGGGCTATTGGGCCTTTAACACAGATCGTGGTTATGTTAATGCTGTTGTCTTTCTAGATCTGTAAAAAAGTTTGACACTGTCAATTACCCTACTTTATTATCTAACATATATTCATATGCAGTGAATGGAAATGTCTACAAATTGCTTTCTTCTTACCTGTCAATGGTGTCCTTTCTAAAACCTGCACATTAACTTGTGGGATCCCCCAGGGGACAATACTGGGGCCTATGCTGTTTCTTTTATATATTAATGACTTAGCCAATTTTTTTATCAAATTCCCAACCCAGAATGTATGCTGATGATACTCACCTGACATATGCTGACAATGACATCTGCTCGATTCACGTTTCCTTAAATCAGGACTTGTCAAGTATTTTTGTGCATATTTGTCAAACATTAACTGTTGGCTTATTGCCAATAAATTGACTCTCAACATGACTTAAACTGAATTTATGTTAATTGGATCAAGACAAAAACTGAACAGTATATCTACTCTTCCTGTTTTGGGAATTAATGGTACACAATTAAACAGAGTAAATTTTACCAAGTCTCTTGGTGTATTAATCGATGAAAATTAAACATGGAGTAATCATATCAACGCTATAACCAAAAAGATCTCTTCTGGTATTGGATCCATTAAACCAGGAGCCCATTACTAGGAGCCTGCAGCTCCCATAATAAGCCAATGCAACGGCATTTTTACAGACCAGTTTTTTTACAAATTATTCCTCGAGCCCGAATGGGCTCTGTGTCAATAGCCCATGAGGCCGAAGGCCGAATGGGCTTTTGACCCAGAGCCCATGAGGGCGAGAGGAATAATTGTTTTAGTAAAATCCAACTAGTTGGTCAAAAAAATATCGAGACAAAACATCTTTCGCTAGTTAAAGCCATTGTTTTGGTTTTCAAAGCCGGTACTTTTCGGTAATAGTGGGCTAAAACATATAGCCTACTAGTAGCTCAACCAATCAGAACGCAGCATTGATAATACACCACTAGTTAGATTTTACTAATTTTAGATATATTTTTCCCGCGAAATAGGCCAGTTGCAGTCTACATGAGCACGCTTCGGAAAGAATAAAACAATGCGGCCTCACGTGAACATGTCGACATCAAGTCGACATGTCGACATTGGCCCGTACTTGTGATTGCAATTGGTCGCTGAGGTCCCTGTGGGGATCTGAATTGGGGATAAATTCAAACTAAAAATATATCGGTCTGTAAAAACGCCGTGACAGGAATATGAGGTAATTGCAGACTACTAGTGATGGGCTCCTGATTAAACGAATAAGCCACTGTGTTCCTCCTGCAACTCTGCTTAATATCTATGACGGATTAGTTCAATCGCACTTCCTTTACTGTAGTGTTGTTTGGGGTAACTGTGCCAAAACATTATCTGATAAACTACAGAGACTTCAAAATCGAGCTGTCGTCAAAAACTAAAGGCTGAGATGGTCTATAAGTCCTTAAACGGCCTTCCACCCAATTACTTGTCCTCGAAATTCATTCAGAAGAGTGATGTGATTACTTCTTACAATTTGCGCGATTTTGACGGTAAGCTTGTTATTCCCTTGCTACCTACTAACTATTTAAAAAAAAATAGCTTTGGCTATGGTAGTGCGGTTCTCTGGAACAGTTTACCATCAGCTGCTGGGCGAGCAACATCCCTGACAAATTTCCGACAACTGCTAATTAATTCCGACAGGGCATTCATGTAAAACAGGCTTTAATTTAGTTTACTTTCTTTGATAGTTAGTAACATTTTAAACTATTGAAGATTAATCTGTATTCGTAGTTCTTCGTAATAAGTTGTAGCATTTATACAAAATTACCTGATGTATTTTACCCTGTTTTAAATAAAGATGATGATGTGAGAATAGTTGAAATTTTGCGTTTTAACAGTTTGTTGAATAGTTAAAAAGGAAAGTCCCCAAAGTTGGCGGTTTATCGTTGTAGTGAGTTAATCCAGACCTTTTGCTGAAATTAACGTCACTACTGATTTTTTTGGTTTTGTTTTACGAACTGTAATCATACAAAGGTTTTGATATTTATGTATTAATTTAAAGTGCAGTAGCAAGAGGAAAATTCGATTGACTCACAAAGAAGTAATGACTTTAAGGCCTGGTAAATCTGGTACAGATGTAAGCTGGTTTAAGTTCAAATTCCTGAAATTAAAACAGAGCACAGAACATTTTGTTTTAGTAAAGAACGTTATTTCTGAACTTCCTAAGGTACATCTAAACCACTCGATGGGGCTAAACTCTGTGAATTGGGTGATCAAAGGTAGATACAAAAAATTCACTAAGAAAGTGAAACAACAATAAAAGCAAGTGAAACACTCGAACACCAACCCACGGTCTGGCCAGTACTTAACGCATGCGCGGAGTTATCCGCATGCTTTATGTACTGGCCAGACCGTGGGTTGGAGTTCGAGTGTGTCACTTGCTTTTATTGTTGTTTTACTAAGAAAGTGAGCTGGCTCAATTTTTCAAGACCCCTGCGTGATCATCGTCATCCGCGTTTGCATTCTGATTGATGCCAATGAGTGTTCGAGAAATAAGATGGCTTTTAGGCCGGGGGCGAGGGGGGGGGGGGGGGGGGGGGGGGAATTAATTCCTCGTAGGTAGTTAGCGTCAAAAGATCCACAACCGGAGCTTTAGTGACACTTTATATGGGTTTGAACATGACAGGAAATTACGCGTTATGTAAGTATTGGTATCTCTGAAGGATGAAAAAAAGGAATTGCAACTCGCTCACAAAATATGATCTTGGTACCTCTTAGAGGCCCTTAACAAAGTTTCCGAAGTGGACCCCCGTCCCTTTTATATTTGAGTCCCCTCTCCCCGGGATTTAATTTAGATAGGCAGGCAAAAGGGGACATGCTGTTGGGGTATCATAGGACGCATGTTGCAGAGACAGTACGGAAGTTGCCAACGAGTACAAAAAGCGGATATTGATTCACTCCTATATTTCAACGGTGACAGACTGGAAGACAAGTCTAAAATTTGAAGCTAGACGAGAAAATTGCTTCATTGTGACTGGCTGATAGTGGTACAATTTATCTTAACTTTTTGATTTGCACTGCGATGTAAATCCACCTTGCCACGGTCGTAATTTTCTTGGTCAACGCCCTTGCAATCTTGAAACAATTTTCCAATATCAGTCTTTGCTTAAATGTGAATTCTTTGGTAAGTACATTGTAAGTACAGTTGCAAAATTCACATTTGGTAGATATAGCAATTGACTTTCTGCTACCAAGCAAAACTTACAATTTTTCGAGATAAGTGAAACGACTGAAAACCGTCTCTGTCACCGTCCGTATAGCGTTTCCTCTAAGGTACCTGCGTATAAATAATCATGATCATTATTAATAACTGCATAGATCATTTGAGAAGAGAGGTTTTACACGGCAGCCATGTTGCATGGCAGGAACAATAGATTTGTTTTCCTATGGGAAAAAAAAATCTTCTTTCCATTGCGAAACTTTTATCATTGCTCCTGCCATGTAACATGGCCGCCGGGCAATGCAAAACTTCTATTGAATCATTTTGAATGCAAGTTTGAGAGAGATATATATAATCTTTACTCAAACATGATCAATTCATTAGCACATAAAAATACACATCACATAAGTTAAGATATTTAAAATTCAAAAATATATACTAAAAAATGGTTTCCGTGAATGTCGTGCGTTAGACTTAAAATATGACATCAATCTTACATTTAAATACCCCCAGATTCTCTGTGTTCGTAATATCACATGGTAGACGGTTCCATGATGTCGCGCCATTGTATTTAAAGCCTTTTCGGTGGTAATTAGTGCGCGGTAATGGAACATTAATCTTATTTTTAGAGTCCCTGAGGTCATAGGCAGAGTCACGCCAGGTAAACTTTGAATTAAGATACTCTTGAGTTAGCCCGTGCAGGCATCTAAACATCATGGTGGCTTTATGAATTTCCTGCTGGGGTGCAAAATTTTTTCACCCTAGAGACTCAAATAGCTCAGTTGCATCAGCATCATAGTTAGAGAATGTCAACACACCGGCTGCTCTACTCTGAATCGTTAAGCACGACTAAAATTCTTTTAAGGCTAACAAAAGTGGGCGCGTGCAAATAGTAGGATAAATAGATATACAGCTAGTTAACGTTTTGGAAGATTTTGCTGATTGAGCCAATCAAAATATGACATAACAATGGCAAAGTTGTGCGAAAGTTAGCATCTTTCTGCATTCCTTCCTTCTCACGTGGACCGTTACTTAATAAAACACTTGAAAACATACTAATTCCGGACTTTGATTACATTTTCCTTAGCCAGCCTACAGCGTGCTTGGTTTTATATAATCGTCAGTAAATTACTCCGAACTGAGGAACTAACCAATAGAAACGTGTTGGTTACGTAAATCATGCATAGTGTATGAGCGCAAAACAAAATATTGTGCAGGGTCGTGGACCTTCCAACATAAATCTTGGCATCTTTGTTTATTCTT
>JAHPZR010031308.1:10000-20380 GCA_019787425.1 Platygyra sinensis
ACTGCAAAGCATTGCCGGTCTAGATGATGGTCTAGATTAGAAAATACAGACCGCGGTCAATATCGATTTCAGCCTATCAAATTCGTGAATTTGGTAGTTCCAAGTCCTTGTGAGACAAGGATAGATTTAGGCCAGCCTAAAAGCGTAGCTCCTGGGCCAGGTTGTTCAGAGCCCAGTTAAACCCAATTAACTTTGCGGTGAGGTTTGCTGTGTATTGTTTGGTTTCCTGTTTTGAGTTTTAATGATCACCATGTACACAAGATAAAGGACAGACTATTATAATTTGGTTAACTTTTAAACGTGGGTTAGTGTTAACCGGCTTCCGAACAATCCTGCACTGCTTTCAACAACTAAACCTGACATGAGCCCGCGATCCAATCGAAAACCAGCACTTGGTCAGTGATCATTTACAAAAAATACGCGACCTCCATGAGATCTAAACTGAGCCCACGATATGGTCACGTGATACCGGTCATTGGATCTCTTATATGCAGCTGTCAGTTAGTAATGGTAATAGGACTGAGTGGAGTACGACACGAAGTCCGATTACCAATTAATTGTGTCAATAACAAAACGCATGAAACTCTGTTAAGTAATATTTATTGCAAGAACAACCTTTTTATCACCTCAACTCACAATTTGACTTTCTAAAGCAGAAACATCGCTTGCAACTTTGTTAATCATAACGTCTTTCTACGACCCGGAACCGGAAATTGTAGCAACTTCACAAAAGGTGACATGGGTTACATGACATGACAATTTGACATGACAGTTACCCCAACATGCCAAATAAGGTAAACCAGATCACGCCACTAGCTAGACAACAGTCGGCAAAGGCACTCTCGTAAGCAAGATTTGGAAAAACATGCAGGAAAGTTTCATATTCGTACAAACGAGTTAACGTACAAAACTACGGCCGAAATGGGCTAGTCTTTAGAAAACTATAGTCAGCAGTAAGTTCAGTCCTCATCGGAGTCAATGATGTACGCCCGTCTACGCTTTGTGACAGGAACACTGGGAATTTTGGAATCGATCCGATCTGACATTCCACTCGTGAAGAGCTGGCTTGGTTTGGTGATTGCGGTCCAAAGTAGTTTGAATATTTACAGTGCAGTTGTTGAAATGTTGAGCTGCTGGGTCGTTGGCTGAACGTGATACTGGCATCTGAGATGAAAGAAGGGACGTTTGATAAGTAGGCTGTGGAACAGCAGCTGTTGACAATAGCGGCGATGCACTGCTCGGAAGCACAACAACGGTTGATGTAGGAGGAACTGACAAGGAACTCGAGCTCAGCGGTGTTTCTGAACTTCTTGTAGTCGTACTGGTAGAATAGCCACTAATGATGTTGGACAGAGTACGCCTTTCGCTTTCGTCAACCTCGTCGTAGTCATCGAGTGAGCATTCGTTGGCATGGCCGGTGATCTGAATGATCTTGTGCCTTGGCTGTCAGGCTTTCTTCAGTTTTGCGACTACAGACTTTCTGGTGGAGTGATTGGAAATTCGCTTTCCTTCTACATTTAGAGTTTTTGCTAGGGTCCTCATAATACTGCTGAGTTTGTGTTCGCCCATCTTGTACTTCGCGTACCAAACTTCGGTTTTTGGACGCTGTATTATGGTCATGTACAAAGGCCCAGAGGTTCGCATTTCTGACGGGCGCCTCCTGAGAAACTCCTCGAAGAGTCTGACAGGATCTCTTGAACCGCCGTCCGTGGCCCACATTTCTTGAGGTGTTTTTCGGTGCTTCGCCGTCAAGCCACCAGTACGAGTCTTCGTTGGATTCTCGCTGAAGCGTACGCATTTGGCCATTTCTCCCCCCTCGATCTGGATACAAACAACCTCGAAGTCTTCCACATAAGCGTCGTAATGGTCTTGGCGGCCTCGAAACCCGAAGTGCTCAGACAGGTTTTTGAAGTTTACATTCGTTAACGCTACTCCACTGTGGTCGCCTAACAAGCCACTACTCCAAAAAAGCTCCTCTTCGGCAGAGTTGTACGGCTGGGCGCGATTTTGTCTCTTGCCGTAGCCATTCATGCGTAGCTGCTTAGCTTTTGCATCCAAGACAGCCCTGGATTTTGCAAATTCGCGACCAGTTATCAAGCTGTATGGATATCTTTTGTCGGACAGGTACCGTTCCAGGGCCGCTTGCATGACCTTAAGTGAGTCTGGTTCGTAGTCGGTGCCGTCTTGCTTTCTTACTTCCAGATAGTACTTTTGGAGGATTTCATCCAAAGCTGCGGGCGAAATGGTTTCCATATTGACGTTTATGTTTCGTGACTTTGCCCAGGAAGACCAAACTCTCATCCACGTTGTGGTACTTCTCTTTGTGTTTTTATTTTCTGCCTCTTTAAGAGTTTCTAGTAATGTTTCATTAGAGGTCAGAGGAAACCTGGACTCGTCTGGCGCTGGTAAGTTGTTTGTTTCCAAAGTTGTCTCTGTGAGCGCAAGTCGCTCACTCGCTGTACTTGTATTATTGTTAACTTTCGTCACTGAATCGTTTTCTTTACTCTCAAAGCTTTCGAAATCAATAGTGCTGAACAGGTTATCAAATTCTAAAGAAAACATATTTGAATAAACGTCATTGAACCAGTTAATTTCGTCCATCTTTGTTCTCTAGCTGGAGCTGGCAAACCTGCTCAAATTTTTCACTTGATTTTGATCTGGCTAGCATTAATTAGGTGGTAAAATTTCATTGGTTAGTTACATTTAGTGCTTAACATTTATTGGCTGTTGAACTGTCCGATTTGACCTGTCCGATTACAGACTGCTATTAATCGGACAGGTCAAATCGGACAGTTTTGATGGTGCAACAGCCAAATTAAGCCACAAATAAGGGCTTTTGTTAAGAACCAATCAGATTCAGGCATTTTGGTTATTGACACAATTAAATATATAATATGGATGCCTTGGTATCAAAAGATATATGCTGTAATAATCCAAGAATGCTTGAGTTGTTATTAAATGGATGGCTGCCATGTCGTGCGACGTCGCCGTTCGTCGTCATTCGTTGGGGCACGCGCGCTCTTGATCCATGGCCGCTAGCCATGTTTAACATCCAACCATGAAAAAAAAGAGTTGCATTGAGTTTCTTATTTCTGTGCATACATTGTGGCTCTGTTTCTATAATTATGGTTCTTTCGCTTGGCGGCCTTCAGAACGGCCGGAGCTCCCGCTATAATAATTAAGAAAATATAAGCCACCAAAGTGTGAAAATCAGAATGAGTCCAGAGCGCATAAAGCCTTAGTGTACCTCCAACTACTGGTTTTCGTCCTGTACTACCATAACATCAACTTGAATGGTTTATTTTGTTTCGGGTTCCATTTTCAAGAAGCTTTTTTAAAATTGGTGTATACAAAAAACGGGATATGTTGGTTTACACCAACCGAAATTTTTACAGAACGACGGTAAACCCTGAGATCAACAGTGAGAAAACACTTCAATGGATTGGACAAACCATCTCTAACCCAATAATTTTTCTTGGTATTCAAAGATACCAAAATTAGTTTAACCGTCCGATGTATAAGACGTTTATAAGGAACTGAGTTCGTCATGGGCTCGATTACCAGCCCACTGTTCGAGAAGGGGAGCCCGCGCTCCCTCCCGAACTCTCCCGGGAGAAGAACGTAGACCGGACTTGAGTGAAAGTGAGCCTAAGCTCAATACTAAACCTGCGGAGAAATTCAATTGGTGAGGAAGTGTTTCCTTAGATCTTGTAAAAACGTAAAATAAAATTAAAAAAAAAAAAAATAGCAGACCATTTTTCCCATCATGATTTTATTACAGAGCGACGCTTAAGGGGAAATTGATTTACTATTTAATTAACATACGTACAGACGAGCCAAGTTTTTCATAGTGCGGAAAGTTCCACTCTGGATGTTTTCTAGATGGCATTCCCCCAAGTTTCTGAAAAGGAAATGGGGAAACATGAAATATGAGTGGACCATATCTGCAATATTGAGGTGAAAATGCGTAAGAAAAGACTTACAGATATTTCAAATTATCGCAGCCAAACGAAAACATCCGAGTAAGTGTTACGGTCCCAATTTTGTTACTCGTAATATCCCTGTTGAAAAATGACAATTGATAAGTGTTGTAAGACATTAATTTTACGCGGACAAACAGTGATTTCCCCAAAGAGGGGCTTTTTCAGGACATTTAAAGTAAGTTAGTCTGGTGTACAAAGTTATTATAAAATGAACATTATGTTGAAGAACTGCAAACGTAATGTCCTTTTAGTGGCAAGGCGTTTTCCTGATATTCAAACAGTCCCCTGCCGTTTCATCTGTTACAAACCGCTGCCCTTATTCCTGCGATCATCGTCATCCAGTGAACAACTTAATCTAATTAACAAACTAGTCGACAGAAAAAGGTAATCATAGAGTTAGCAAATGCAAGTTGAAAAAAACCTTTATTTTGGGAAAGAACGAAGAAAAAACGACGAATTTCGCTACTCGATGACTATTGCTAATAACCCCCTAGTACGCGTAGACAATCAAAGTGCAGAATTTGCACTTAGTCCACTATTGTGTGATACTCATTAACAATTAGATTATGAGCTCGTCGAATGTCCTATGAGGCGATAGTTGCATGCGGCCGTCGGCCGCATGCAACTATCGCCTCATAGGACATTCGACGAGCTCATAATCTAATTGTTAATGAGTATCACACAATAGTTGACTAGTGCAAATTCTGCACTTTGATTGTCTACGCTACTAGGGGGTTATTAGCAATAGTCATCGAGTAGCGAAATTCGTCGTTTTTTCTTCCGTTCTTTCCCAAAATAAAGGTTTTTTTCAACTTGCATTTGCTAACTCTATGATTACCCTTTTCTGTCCGACTAGTTTGTTAATTAGATTAAGTGTTCACTGGATGACGATGATCGCAGGAATAAGGGCAGCGTGTGTAACAGATGAAACGGCAGACTGTTTGAATATCAGGAAAACGCCTTGCCACTAAAAGGACATTACGTTTGGCAGTTCTTCAACATAATGTTCATTTTATAATAACTTTGTACACCAGACTAACTTACTTTAAATGTCCTGAAAAAGCCCCTCTTGGACAATTGCACTTTTGACTCACGTGCGTAAAATTAATGTCTTACAACACTTATCAATTGTCATTCTTTTCAACAGGGATATTACGAGTAACAAAATTGGACCGTAACACTTACTTCGGATGTTTTCGTTGGCTGCGATAATTTGAAATATCTGTAAGTCCTTTTCTTACGCATTTTCACCTCAATATTGCAGATATCGTCCACTCATATTTCATGTTTCCCATTTCCTTTTTCAGAAACTTGGGGGAATGCCCATCTAGAAAACATCCAGAGTGGAACTTTCCGCACTATGAAAAACTTGGCTCGTCTGTACGTATGTTAATAAATAGTAAATCAATTTCCCCTTAAGCGTCGCTCTGTAATAAAATCATGATGGGAAAATGGTCTGCTATTTTTTTTTTTTTTAATTTTATTTTACGTTTTTACAGAATCTAAGGAAACACTTCCTCACCAATTGAATTTCTCTCCGCAGGTTTAGTATTGAGCTTAGGCTCACTTTCACTCAAGTCCGGTCTACGTTCTTCTCCCGGGAGAGTTCGGGAGGGAGCGCGGGCTCCCTTCTCGAACAGTGGGCTGGTAATCGAGCCCATGACGAACTCAGTTCCTTTATAAAACGTCTTATACATCGGACGGTTAAACTAATTTTGGTATCTTTGAATACCAAGAAAAATTATTGGGTTAGAGGATGGTTTGTGCCAATCCATTGAAGTGTTTTCTCACTGTTGATCTCAGGTTTACCGTGTTCTTAAAAATTTCGGTTGGTGTAACCAACATATCCCGTTTTTGTATACACCAATTTTAAAAAAGCTTCCTTGAAAATGGAAAACCCGAAACAAATAACCTTCAAGTTGATGTTATGGTAGTACAGGACGAAAACCAGTAGTTGGAGGTAACTAAGGCTTTATGCGCTCTGGACTCATTCTGATTTTCACAACTTTGGTGGCTTATATTTTCTTAATTATTATAGCGGAGCTCCGGCCGTTCTGAAGGCCGCCAAGCGAAGAACCATAATTATAGAAAACAGAGCCACATGTATGCACAGAAATAAGAAACTCATGCAACTCTTTTTTTTCATGGTTGAGTTAACATGGCTAGCGGCATGGATCAAGAGCGCGCGTGCCCCAACGAATGACGACGAACGGCGACGTCGCACGACATGGCAGCCATCCATTTAATAACAACTCAAGCATTCTTGGATTATTACAGCATATATCTTTTGATACAAGGCATCCATATTATATATTTAATTGTGTCAATAACAAAATGCCTGAATCTGATTGGTTCTTAAAAGCCCTTATTTGTGGCTTAATTTGGCTGTTGCACCATCAAAACTGTCCGATTTGACCTGTCCGATTAATAGCAGTCTGTAATCGGACAGGTCAAATCGGACAGTTCAACAGCCAATAAATGTTAAGCACTAAATGTAACTAACCAATGAAATTTTACCACCTAATTAATGCTAGCCAGTCAAAATCAAGTGAAAAATTTGAGCAGGTTTGCCAGCTCCAGCTAGAGAACAAAGATGGACGAAATTAACTGGTTCAATGACGTTTATTCAAATATGTTTTCTTTAGAGTTTGATAACCTGTTCAGCACTATTGATTTCGAAAGCTTTGAGAGTAAAGAAAACGATTCAGTGACGAAAGTTAACAATAATACAAGTAGACCGAGTGAGCGACTTGCGCTCACAGAGACAACTTTGGAAACAAACAACTTACCAGCGCCAGACGAGTCCAGGTTTCCTCTGACCTCTAATGAAACATTACTAGAAACTCTTAAAGAGGCAGAAAATAAAAACACAAAGAGAAGTACCACAACGTGGATGAGAGTTTGGTCTTCCTGGGCAAAGTCACGAAACATAAACGTCAATATGGAAACCATTTCTCCCGCAGCTTTGGATGAAATCCTCCAAAAGTACTATCTGGAAGTAAGAAAGCAAGACGGCACCGACTACGAGCCAGACTCACTTAAGGTCATGCAAGCGGCCCTGGAACGGTACCTGTCCGACAAAAGATATCCATACAGCTTGATAACTGGTCGCGAATTTGCAAAATCCAGGGCTGTCTTGGATGCAAAAGCTAAGCAGCTACGCATGAATGGCTACGGCAAGAGACAAAATCGCGCCCAGCCGTACAACTCTGTCGAAGAGGAGCTTTTTTGGAGTAGTAGCTTGTTAGGCGACCACAGTGGAGTAGCGTTAACGAATGCAAACTTCAAAAAACCTGTCTGAGCACTTCGGGTTTCGTAGGCCGCCAAGACCATTACGACGCTTATGTGGAAGACTTCGAGGTTGTTTGTATCCAGATCGAGGGGGAGAAATAGCCAAATGCGTACGCTTCAGCGAAATCCGCGAAGGACTCGTACTGGTGGCTTGACTGCGAAGCACCGAAAAACACCTCAAGAAATGTGGGCCACGGACGGCGGTTCAAGAGATCCTGTCAGACTCTTCGAGGAGTTCTCAGGAGGCGCCCGTCAGAAATGCGAACCTCTGGACCTTTGTACATGACCATAATACAGCGTCCCAAAACCGAAGTTTGGTACGCGAAGTACAAGATGGGCGAACACAAACTCAGCAGTATTATGAGGACCCTAGCAAAAACTCTAAATGTAGAAGAAAAGCGAATTTCCAATCACTCCACCAGAAAGTCTGTAGTCGCAAAACTGAAGAAAGCCGGACAGCCAAGGCACAAGATCATTCAGATCACCGGCCATGCCAACGAATTGCTCACTCGATGACTACGACGAGGTTGACGAAAGCGAAAGGCGGACTCTGTCCCACATCATTAGTGGCTATTCTACCAGTACGACTACAAGAAGTTCAGAAACACCGCCGAGCTCGAGTTCCTTGTCAGTTCCTCCTACATCAACCGTTGTTGTGCTTCCGAGCAGTGCATCGCCGCTATTGTCAACAGCTGCTGTTCCACAGCCTAACTTATCAAACGTCCCTTCTTTCATCTCAGATGCCAGTATCACGTTCAGCCAACGACCCAAGCAGCTCAACATTTCAACAACTGCACTGTAAATATTCAAACTACTTTGGACCGCAATCAACCAACCAAGCCAGCTCTTCACGAGTGGAATGTCAGATCGGATCGATTCCAAAATCCCAGTGTTCCTGTCACAAAGCGTAGACGGGCGTACATCATTGACTCCGATGAGGACTGAACTTACTGCTGACTATAAGTTTCTAAAGACTAGCCCCATTTCGGCCGTAGTTTTGTACGTTAACTCGTTTGTACGAATATGAAAACTTTCCTGCATGTTTTTCCAAATCTTGCTTACGAGAGTGGCCTGTTGCCGACTGTTGTCCTAGCTAGTGGCGTGATCTGGTTTACCTTATTTGGCATGTTGGGGTAACTGTCATGTCAAATTGTCATGTCATGTAACCCATGTCACCTTTTGTGAAGTTGCTACAATTTCCGGTTCCGGGTCGTAGAAAGACGTTATGATTAACAAGTTGCAAGCGATGTTTCTGCTTTAGAAAGTCAAATTGTGAGTTGAGGTGATAAAAAGGTTGTTCTTGCAATAAATATTACTTAACAGAGTTTCATGCGTTTTGTTATTGACACAATTAATTGGTAATCGGACTTCTGTGGTGTACTCCACTCAGTCCTATTACCATTACTAACTGACAGCTGCATATAAGAGATCCAATGACCGGCTATCACGTGACCATTATCGTGGGCTCCGGTTTTAGATCTCCTGTGAGGTCGCGTATTTTTGTAAATGATCACTGACCCAAGTGTGCTGAAAGTTTTCGATTGGATCGGCGGGCGCCTGTCAGGGTTTTAGTTGTTGAAAGCAGTGCAGGAATTGTTTCGGAAGCCGGTTAACACTAACCCACGTTTCCCCAAAGTTAACCACATTATAATAGTCTGTCCTTTATCTTGTGTACATGGTGATTCATCAAACCTCAAAACAGGAAACCAAACAATTACACAGCAAACCTCACCGCCAAGTTAATTGGGGTTTAAACTGGGCTCTTGAACAACCTGGCCCAGGAGCTACGCTTTTAGGCTGGCCTAAATCTATCCTTGTCTCACAGGACTTGGAACTACCAATTCACGAATTTGATAGGCTGAAATCGATTGACCGCGGTCTGTATTTTCTAATCTAGACCATCATCTAGGACCGGCAATGCTTTGCAGTGAAAGAGTTGCAAACTAAAATGCAAAATCGTTGACTATTTTCATCCGGGAACAATATTAATTTATTTTTATAAGTGCCAAAAAGGAGATGAGAAAAAAAGATCAAGAGGACTGGTTTAACTTTGGAAGAATTAAACTTGGTTCATCGCCTGTGCGCAAGCAGAATGGCAGTTAGTGCAAACAGTTACATTAAACAAATTAGATTCTTCTTTTTTTGCACCATGTGATAATCGCTTATTGACCGAGCTAAGTTCACTCTGTATAGGACAATCTTGACCTTAGTCGTGTGTACAGACCTCACTGCGTTCGGTCTGTACTTCGAGTTCGGTCAAGATTCTCCCCACACCCCAGACCCCTCCTGCTCGATTCAGATAAGAGCTAAACACAATGTTTCATCGAAAGCAGCACTGATCAGTTTGTATTTTCTATTTTTAGTGATCTTTTCGTGGAACAGATTATCTTCACATGACGCAGGAACACTGGAAGGAATTTCTGACAATTGTCGGTTTGTAAGTCGTGGTGTTATCATTTCTTGCACGCTTTTAATGTCAACAACTGCAAGAGCAAATATGGTTTTCAAAATTCCGCACTGTCCTATCACAAGATATTGAACTATTACAGTATACTGTATATCTACAGTATATTAAGTTTAGATTAATTTCTTATTAGTTTAATATTTACCTTTGCACCTTAATTTTAGTATTAAGTTGTTGTTACTTGTATTTCGGAATTCTACTAACTTTGCCACTTAAAAGGTCAGAGGTTTCGAGTCGTTGACAAGGGCATAGACCGACTAACTATCCCCCATATCGAGAGCGAATATATAATTGTTTTATCAGGGCTGTACATAGAAGAAAAACTACGGGGTGAAAATAAACGTCCGACTAGAAACCCTGTCTGTATACGGGAGATCCTGTGAGGTTTGTGGAGTTTGGCCCCGCAGACAAAAACTCTTAGGTACGACCCTGTTAATATAAATCTCCTAGGGGAAAGTTCATTTAATATGACAAGGGGGGGGGGGAGGGGGAGGAGATGAAGATATTGAGGGGGCTCCGAAAATTTTTGCACACCCCGAAAGGGGGCTCTGAAAAAAATTGTTGGGCTAGGAGAATTTTTACTACCAAAGGGGGGGAGGGGCTCCTAAAAAATTGAACGCTAGCGAGGGGGGCTGCTTAAAT
>JAHPZR010031309.1:0-15593 GCA_019787425.1 Platygyra sinensis
CCTGCATCGTTAGTCTCTCTACGGTTGGGCCCTTCTACAGCGACCCCACCTCCCCGGTTGCTACCGCGGACCAACCGAGGGGGGCGGGGGGGGGAAACCCGCACCAGGTCTGGAGACGCGGATGCACCCTCACCCCCCGCCTGTCATTATTAATGACTTTCCCTATTGTGTCAAAACTTAATCTAAATCTTTCTTCACAATGTTCTGACCTATGTAGTTCTAAACGATCAGTCAGAGTTCCAGGGGGGGGGGGGATACTGAGTTTGGTCGCCGTTCGTTGAGACTGCCAGTGATGAGTGGACGCTGTCCTCCTCTCTCAGCTTTTTCGTAGATGGGAGAATGTGTAACTGCGAAGTACTGTCATTTTGTTGCTCATTTTGTTCTGCTGCCCTCCTCCCTCCCTCGTCGCTTTCTCTCCCCACCTCCTCATTTCTTCACCCTCCTTCTCTTCTCTCCCACGTCCAAATCTATCGTCTTCTCCCCCCCAACCTCCTTTTCATTTTTCACTCCGTCTTCATTCTACATTGTTTTTTTCCTTCTATTCTCTTCCTCTTATTTTCCCAGATGTTTTTCCCTTCGAACTGCGTTCCTCTTTGCTCCTCTTTCTTTTCCACTTGGCTCCTCTTCTCCTCTTTCCCACCCCTTTTCCCTCCCCACTCTTGCCTGCCTCCTTCCTTCCTCCTTCTTTGTCTTTCCCCCTCCCTACATCGTTCCCTTCTATCGCCATCTCTTTATGCTATTTGTCCCCCCCTCCCCTTTACCACCCCCCCCCCCTTATCCCAACGCTCTGCTTCTTTTTTTCTCTCTTTCTTTACCTCTCTAGTTTTCTCCTCCGATCCCACATTCTCTCTCTAGCCCCTCTTTCATCTTCTTTTCTCTTATTTTCGCATTCCCTTTTCCCACTGACCTATCTCTTTTTTTTTTTTCTTACTTACCCTCCCCATCTTCCTCTATCTCCTGCTGTTTTCCCTATCGCTTTCGGTCAAATGGCGGATGTGTCTCGTTCGCATTGTTTCAATGTGTTACCCTTTTTCCAACACGTATTTATACGTCCTCCCCCCCACCCCCATGTACCTCTCTTCTCCATTTTTTCCCCTACGTATGTTCTTCGCTCCCTTTTGATCTTCGTGTTGTGGTTCTCCCCATTCCGTCACTCTAGCTATTCACCAACCCCCTTTCCTCGATTGCCTTTTCCCGACCGGGGGTATTTGTTTCCCTAGGCAGTCTCTCCGTATCCCTTCTCCCCTCCTCCTTCTTCTGCCAACTTCCCCTTTTTGCTTCCTTCCCTTCCAGTCCCCCTCCCCCTCCTCCCACCCCTTCTTCAGTCCCCCCTCTTTACTTTTTTCCTCCTTAGAGATCCCCCCATCCCCCTGCATTTGGTCTCCCCTCTCTTGCATGATTTTTGTTCTAAATGTTCTCCTCCCCCTCTTCCTTCTTTCCTGTCCCCGCCCCATCCCCTATTTCTCCTCTCTTTTTTCTTTTTGTAGCTCCTCCTCTTTTGCTTCTTCCTTATACCTCCCTCCTTTCTCCTCCACCCACCTCCCTAGTCTTCTGGCATTCTTTCTCCCTTGGTTCCCGTCTTCCTATCCTCCTTTCTACCTTATCCTTCTTCTTTTTTTGCCCTTTTATTTTCTTTCCTTCTCCTTTTCGTCCCCGACCATTTCTCCTTCCCTTCGCTTCCGACCTTTTTTTCCTTCTCCCCTTTCATCCATTTTTCACCCCTCCTCTCCCCCTTATTCTCTTTTTCTCTAATACTCCTCTCTTTCTTGTTCTTTTTCGAATCCTCCTCCTCCCTGGCTCTTTCTCCCCCCATTTTGTTGGTTTTTGTGTATTTCCCTGCTGTGCATTTCCCTCTCATCTCTTTCTCCTCCTCTCTTTTCCCTCCCGCTCTTGACTTTCTTTTCCCGTCCCGCTTTTTTTTTCTCCAAAACAAACACAAAAAAAAACATAAACAAAAGCAAAACAAAAAACCCCCTCTCCTTTGTTCTTCTTTCCTTCTTTTTTCTTTTCTCCCCCTTCTTAACCCTCTCTGACAGCCTGACTTCCCTTGCTCCTACTCCTTTTTTGGCTTTCCCTTCCTCTCAGCCTGCTCTATTCTTTCTTTCCCCTTCTCTCTCTATTTCTGCGTCTTTCCTTCCTTTTTCCCACCGCGTTTTATTCCCGTGGGTAACTCCCGCTTCGGGGGCTTTTCTACACTGTATTATTCCTCCACTCCCCGCCTCTTCCCTCCTTTTTCTATTGTTTTAGTTGTTTTGTGTGGTTTGTGGGGGTTTTGGTGTTTTTTGTTTGTTGTGTTCTTTTGACCCTTTTTTTCTTCCAGATGTTTGCTCTCCTCCCTCTTCTCTTCCTTTTCCTTCCCTGTTTCCTCACGCCTTGTTCCTTTCACTCTTCCTCCTGCCCCTCATGTTCGCTCCCTTCCCGCCTCCTCTTCTACTTTTCCCTTCCATCTTGTCCGCCCCGCACACCCACCCCTCTTCCCCCTTTTCGTTTTCGTCACCCCCCCAACCCAAACAAAACCTCCCTCCTCTTCCCCTCTCTTCCCCCCCTTTCTCATTCCTCCCCCCCTCTCCTCTTTGTTTCTTTCCCTTTTCCTTTTTGTCTTTCCCTGCTTATTCCTTCTTTCCCTTACCCATTCCCTTCCCGCTTTCCCCCCTTTTTTCGTTCTCTGTCTCTTTTTTCATTTTTCGCCTCTCATTTTCACTTTGTTATATTTGTATTTTATGTGCTAATGAATTGATCATGTTTGAGTAAGATTATATATATCTCTCTCAAACTTACATTCAAAATGATTCAATAGAAGTTTTGCATTGCCCGGCGGCCATGTTACATGGCAGGAGCAATGATAAAAGTTTCGCAATGGAAAGAAGATTTTTTTTTTCCCATAGGAAAACAAATCTATTGTTCCTGCCATGCAACATGGCTGCCGTGTAAAACCTCTCTTCTCAAATGATCTATGTCATAATGATTATATTAATAATGATCATGATTATTTATACGCAGGTACCTTAGAGGAAACGCTATACGGACGGTGACAGAGACGGTTTTCAGTCGTTTCACTTATCTCGAAAAATTGTACGTTTTGCTTGGTAGCAGAAAGTCAATTGCTATATCTACCAAATGTGAATTTTGCAACTGTACTTACAATGTACTTACCAAAGAATTCACATTTAAGCAAAGACTGATATTGGAAAATTGTTTCAAGATTGCAAGGGCGTTGACCAAGAAAATTACGACCGTGGCAAGGTGGATTTACATCGCAGTGCAAATCAAAAAGTTAAGATAAATTGTACCACTATCAGCCAGTCACAATGAAGCAATTTTCTCGTCTAGCTTCAAATTTTAGACTTGTCTTCCAGTCTGTCACCGTTGAAATATAGGAGTGAATCAATATCCGCTTTTTGTAACTCGTTGGCAACTTCCGTACTGTCTCTGCAACATGCGTCCTATGCTACCCCAACAGCATGTTCCCTTTTTGCCTGCCTATCTAAATTAAATCCCGGGGAGAGGGGACTCAAATATAAAAGGGACGGGGGTCCACTTCGGAAACTTTGTTAAGGGCCTCTAAGAGGTACCAAGATCATATTTTGTGAGCGAGTTGCAATTCCTTTTTTTCATCCTTCAGAGATACCAATACTTACATAACGCGTAATCTCCTGTCATGTTCAAACCCATATAAAGTGTCACTAAAGCTCCGGTTGTGGATCTTTTGACGCTAACTACCTACGAGGAATTAATTCCCCTCCCCCCCCCCCCCCCCCCCTCGCCCCCGGCCTAAAAGCCATCTTATTTCTCGAACACTCATTGGCATCAATCAGAATGCAAACGCGGATGACGATGATCACGCAGGGGTCTTGAAAAATTGAGCCAGCTCACTTTCTTAGTAAAACAACAATAAAAGCAAGTGACACACTCGAACTCCAACCCACGTCTGGCCAGTACATAAAGCATGCGGATAACTCCGCGCATGCGTTAAGTACTGGCCAGACCGTGGGTTGGTGTTCGAGTGTTTCACTTGCTTTTATTGTTGTTTCACTTTCTTAGTGAATTTTTTGTATCTACCTTTGATCACCCAATTCACAGAGTTTAGCCCCATCGAGTGGTTTAGATGTACCTTAGGAAGTTCAGAAATAACGTTCTTTACTAAAACAAAATGTTCTGTGCTCTGTTTTAATTTCAGGAATTTGAACTTAAACCAGCTTACATCTGTACCAGATTTACCAGGCCTTAAAGTCATTACTTCTTTGTGAGTCAATCGAATTTTCCTCTTGCTACTGCACTTTAAATTAATACATAAATATCAAAACCTTTGTATGATTACAGTTCGTAAAACAAAACCAAAAAATCAGTAGTGACGTTAATTTCAGCAAAAGGTCTGGATTAACTCACTACAACGATAAACCGCCAACTTTGGGGACTTTCCTTTTTAACTATTCAACAAACTGTTAAAACGCAAAATTTCAACTATTCTCACATCATCATCTTTATTTAAAACAGGGTAAAATACATCAGGTAATTTTGTATAAATGCTACAACTTATTACGAAGAACTACGAATACAGATTAATCTTCAATAGTTTAAAATGTTACTAACTATCAAAGAAAGTAAACTAAATTAAAGCCTGTTTTACATGAATGCCCTGTCGGAATTAATTAGCAGTTGTCGGAAATTTGTCAGGGATGTTGCTCGCCCAGCAGCTGATGGTAAACTGTTCCAGAGAACCGCACTACCATAGCCAAAGCTATTTTTTTTTAAATAGTTAGTAGGTAGCAAGGGAATAACAAGCTTACCGTCAAAATCGCGCAAATTGTAAGAAGTAATCACATCACTCTTCTGAATGAATTTCGAGGACAAGTAATTGGGTGGAAGGCCGTTTAAGGACTTATAGACCATCTCAGCCTTTAGTTTTTGACGACAGCTCGATTTTGAAGTCTCTGTAGTTTATCAGATAATGTTTTTGGCACAGTTACCCCAAACAACACTACAGTAAAGGAAGTGCGATTGAACTAATCCGTCATAGATATTAAGCAGAGTTGCAGGAGGAACACAGTGGCTTATTCGTTTAATCAGGAGCCCATCACTAGTAGTCTGCAATTACCTCATATTCCTGTCACGGCGTTTTTTACAGACCGATATATTTTTAGTTTGAATTTATCCCCAATTCAGATCCCCACAGGGACCTCAGCGACCAATTGCAATCACAAGTACGGGCCAATGTCGACATGTCGACTGATGTCGACATGTTCACGTGAGGCCGCATTGTTTTATTCTTTCCGAAGCGTGCTCATGTAGACTGCAACTGGCCTATTTCGCGGGAAAAATATATCTAAAATTAGTAAAATCTAACTAGTGGTGTATTATCAATGCTGCGTTCTGATTGGTTGAGCTACTAGTAGGCTATATGTTTTAGCCCACTATTACCGAAAAGTACCGGCTTTGAAAACCAAAACAATGGCTTTAACTAGCGAAAGATGTTTTGTCTCGATATTTTTTTGACCAACTAGTTGGATTTTACTAAAACAATTATTCCTCTCGCCCTCATGGGCTCTGGGTCAAAAGCCCATTCGGCCTTCGGCCTCATGGCTATTGACACAGAGCCCATTCGGGCTCGAGGAATAATTTGTAAAAAAACTGGTCTGTAAAAATGCCGTTGCATTGGCTTATTATGGGAGCTGCAGGCTCTCTAGTAATGGGCTCCTGGTTTAATGGATCCAATACCAGAAGAGATCTTTTTGGTTATAGCGTTGATATGATTACTCCATGTTTAATTTTCATCGATTAATACACCAAGAGACTTGGTAAAATTTACTCTGTTTAATTGTGTACCATTAATTCCCAAAACAGGAAGAGTAGATATACTGTTCAGTTTTGGTCTTGATCCAATTAACATAAATTCAGTTTAAGTCATGTTGAGAGTCAATTTATTGGCAATAAGCCAACAGTTAATGTTTGACAAATATGCACAAAAATACTTGACAAGTCCTGATTTAAGGAAACGTGAATCGAGCAGATGTCATTGTCAGCATATGTCAGGTGAGTATCATCAGCATACATTCTGGGTTGGGAATTTGATAAAAAAAATTGGCTAAGTCATTAATATATAAAAGAAACAGCATAGGCCCCAGTATTGTCCCCTGGGGGATCCCACAAGTTAATGTGCAGGTTTTAGAAAGGACACCATTGACAGGTAAGAAGAAAGCAATTTGTAGACATTTCCATTCACTGCATATGAATATATGTTAGATAATAAAGTAGGGTAATTGACAGTGTCAAACTTTTTTACAGATCTAGAAAGACAACAGCATTAACATAACCACGATCTGTGTTAAAGGCCCAATAGCCCTTTTCACGATTAGTTTTTCTCATTTGCATTACAATGAAATCCAACGCGGATGCCGCTAGGCAATTTCGGGCTAAAACTAAAATATAGCCCATAATTGCCTCACATACATGCTACATTTCATTGCAATGCAAATGAGCAGAGTTCACCGTGAAAAGAGCTATTTCAGATAGATAGCAAGAAAGTTGATTATAAATCATTCTCTCAAAGACTTTTGCTATTGCTGAGATCACAGAAATTGATCGATTCAGTATTGTTCATATCACTTCACAGTGTTCTTTGTGCAGTTACACCTACAAAGTATTACACTGGGGGAGGAAGAACATGCCGAACCTGAAGAATTCTCAATTGATACTTTCTAGCATGTGACTTTTCTTTCAAATTTTTAAAGCGCCAGGTCTCGCTTGATCTGATAAGTTGTCTAGTCCCCCCTTCCCTTCCTCTCTCTCCCCATGGGGGTACTCTCATGTGCAAAGACCGACTTGCTCTTCAGAAAAGCTTAAGTCAAATCTTTAAAGGAGACCGATCTGACCGTGTCCGAGAATCTTCTTTGATTCCTAGAATAGACAACGTAAAATGAAAATTACATCAACTAGTTTATCCTAAAAGATACCTCGGGAGGTTATAAATATTGTCATCTCGTCCTGAACACCCTAACGGAGGCCAAAGTAAGTGAAGTTACACATCCTAAAACAAGACGAAAACGCATCGTCCAGGACCTATTAAATTAGGGGTGTCACCTCCTGTTTCTCGCTCCAGCCGAGCTACTTTTGAACTTTGCGAATGCAAAAAAGTCTCAATTGCTGTTTACAATATATCCTGTAAAAAAAATACACCAGTGCCAATCAAAACAAGCTTCATATCTTCTTCACTTTTGTTAAAAGTTGTAGCGGTGTAACTCTTAACATGACATAATCTATGTTTTATCTTTTCAATTTCGCAAATATCAGTTTGAGGATGTGCTCAGTGCGCTTTTTGGTCACAAACACATGTTTAACGACATCGTTTCATTCCAAAAAAAAGACAAGATTAGGTGTTTCACTTTCTCCAAACGACCGCAGAAGTTAGTCTGACGCTTTTGCCCCTATTCCTCTTTGTTTTGCCTATACTGTACAAATAGATGATGTAACTAATAAAAGAATAACGCATCCTTTATTTCAGACGGTTTCAAAACAACCACATCAAGAAGATAGCACGGCTTGCAACTGTAGTTGGCCCTAAAGTGGTGTGGGCTTTGTAAGTTCCATTTCGCATAGGTTTTCTTTTAAATTTGTACACTCTTGAGTGAAATATATTTTTTACGATAACTGGCAGAAATTCCCCGCGCGCTCATGTGGTTAAATTTTATTGTCCATATGCGGACAGACACATGAATTTGAAATTCATGCGACGCGTCAGCGAGCGAGAGCGGGCAATTCGACAATTTGTTATCTGTAAAAACACAATTGATGTCAGTTTTTGATGCGTCTGATTCTGTTATTGACAATGAATTTCGTCATAACATTGTCAAAGTAGTCTGCGGATCCACTCGGCTATCGCCTCCTGTATCCACACTACTTTGACAATGTTATGACGAAATTCATGATCAATAACAGGACAGACGCATAAAAAACTGACGTCAATTTGATAAAGATGAGAGTACTAGTACAGGTTCAAAATTTTCTTGATGGCCCACCATTTTAATTTATTCAAAACAAGCCGCATACAAAAGTTCGAGAAAATGATAACGTTCCAGCGACGTCACCAGGTGGGTCAGGTGGGTCAAACAGTGGTGAGTGGGCGGATGGGCCAAATATGTTAATTTATTCACAATGGCTGCCAAAAGAAGTTCGAGAAACAATAACGTTACCGTGACGTCAACGTGACATCACCAGGTTGGTCAGTGCGGACCAAACTGTCGTAGGTGGGTGGATGGTCCCATCATTTAAATTTATTCAAAATGGACGCTAAAACAATCAGTTCGAAAAATCGTGACATCGCCGGCCACCAGCCGTGTGGTGCACGGAGTTAAAATGATAATGCTACTGCCTCGCCCACATGTGGCGTCACAATGACGTCATCTCTCTCTGAAACTTTGTTGGCGGCCAATTTTGAATAATTACAACGGTGGGGCCATCAGGACAATTTGGAACCTATATCACTAATATAGAGCGCAGCTGTTAAGGAAAAATAGCGACAGTACGTGGGATGAGTTCTTGTCAGCTGTGGACGATTTATTCCAGTCCTGATCCGCGGGGAGGTGTTCTACTTGCCTCAACGGTTGTTACCCAACAAAATTTCAATCACTAAGAGGGCCGGGACAAATCTATATGACTGACTACAAGGTTGGTAAAACGAACCAACTCCTGTACTGCGATTGGCTATAGGGCTCTTTCCCGCTACTACCCTTCTCGGGGACTGCTCATCGTGTCCCGCATGAGAAATTTATTTCTTCTTAGGTCATCTACCAATCCTATTACTGGATACATTGTTTGGTTAACATGGTGACATTGCCCTCATTTGTTGTTGTTGTTGTTGTTTGTTGTTTGTTGTTTTTTTTGCGAGGTTTATGGACCTCGACCAAGTCTCGGCCTAATCGTTCAAGAAAATCTTGCACATATTAATTAAATCGATCGGTATCAAAAAATTCAACATTCAGCTGGAGAATATTAGGTCACTGCACGTGTTTAGACAAATTGCTTGCGAACGACAAATTTGATGGATTATATCGGCTGGTAACCATGCACTATCCGAGGTTGAGAATTGAATATATTTGCCTTACCTTTTTCAGGGTCACTTGAAGATAATGAGATTGATCACTTACCAGCAAGAATATTTCAGAGCTTGTCTGTGCTGAATTACATGTATGTACTTAACTTTAACAAAATCGTTAACAAAACTAACAGTTAACCTAGAAAAAAATCCACAGCAATCCTCTGAAATCATCTCGAACTTTCGACAGTTTTCAAATCGCGGCTTTAAGCATGAGGATCTCTTGAAACGATTTGCGCCATAATTGGGCAATTCGGTAGCTCAAATAGGCTTATCACGGTTTGACGGGTAGGCAAAGTGGTTAGAGATTACGGTGTTTGTGTAGGAATTCGATAGTTAATAACTTTTTCCAAAATTGAATTTTACGCAATTTATGAATCGCAAACGTTAAAATACCGAGCAGAAGGTTGTACTCACCAAGTTTGAAGGATGTAGCTTGGCTACAAAGCGCTCAATTAGTTTTCTAAGTTTCCATACATTTGCCTATAAGTTTGACAGGGTAGAGGGGCGGCACGGGGAAAAAACAAATACAGACAAATTTAAAGAAAAAAAAAATGAAAACCTACTTGAGGGCGTTCTAGCCTAGCTACATCCTTCAAACCTGGTGAGTACAATCTGCTACTTAGTATTTTAACGTTGCGAGTCATAAATTGCGTAAAATTCATTTTTTCGAAAAAAGTTATTTGCCTTCGGATTCACATACAAACACTGTAATTTCTAACCGCTTTGCATAACCGTCAAGATGGCGCCGAAAACTGTAATAAAGCTTATTGTCAGCACAACCTGTCAGCAGTGAACTTTACTTTCAATGGACTAGGAGTAAATAGAACCATAGTTGCTCCGTGCAGCTGAGTGGAAAGTGATGTCAACACCAGGCCTAACAGTTGCTTAATTAACATAAAACATTTCCACTTCCCTGTTCGAATTGGAATTTGGAAATGTTGGCTTTTGTGGAGGAAGGAAAACCGGAAAACTCGGACAAAAACTATCGGAGGAAGGCGACAACCAAAAGCAAACTCAACCCAAAATATGGCACCCATTCCGAATCGAACCCGGGCTAAAAGTTTAACTCAATTGATTTGTCACCCAGTTTTTTTTGTTTTGTTGTTGTTGTTGTTTTTTTTTTTTTCTTAAAGTGACCTGTCCTACAACAAGCTACAGTCAATACCAGATGGAGCATTTTCTGGCTGTCGAAATTTAATTCAACTGTAAGTCAAATTTAAGCCGAAAATCATGTGACTTGGAGGGAGGCTGCCGTTAGACTGCTAACAGTCCGCTATTTTCCCGTTAGATCGCTTGTCGATCGTTGAGTTCGACGGACCGGTATCTTGGTCTATTGATGCGAGCGAAACTTAACAGAGTACAAAATACTCGTGGGTAGGGGCGCTGGAGATAACAGCATGGGGGTGAAAAGGCGGGAAAATAGGGAGAGTGCAACAGCTTCACTATGTCTAGATCTCGTGTTCACGGTGTTAGTTGCTCCAGCAACGGCAAAGTCTGATTGGTCGAAGGGACAATAGAGTTCCTCAGAGCAAAGTGACAGAAAGTGACAGTCTCCACCGACTTAAAATTTAAAATAAACGCCACCAAGACGGCAACAAATCTGAACCTCCAGGCTTTGCTGCCTTTTTGAAGTCAGAGAAGCGTTCTTTCGTGTCGCATTCATTCGAATCAACTTCAACTCGACTTCAGTTTATCAACTTCGACTCAACTGCATTGAAACGATTTCATGAGCAATGTTCACTCGTTCGCATCAAGAGACCAGAGGGGACCTTACGCATATACGACGGCGACGGCGAGGATGACACCTAGTAAAAATTGTGTCTCTATTTTACTTTTGAATTTCTCATTATTTTGCATCTATTCAGTGCGTCTGTTGGTATTAAAACCTGCCCCTGCTAAATATGCTACGAATGCACTAATGGATTCCAAATAGAAATACGAAAAATTAGCCGTTGTGGTTCGCGTTCTCCAGGCAACGAGGACGGCAAAGAAATGTACAAAGATTTATAACGCACGTGCACAGCTATTGTCTTGCTCATTAAACCTTTTGTTTGGTGACGTTCTCGTTGCCGCTGCCGTCGTGGTCTGCGTAAGGTCCCTAATATGGCCACCGCCGAACGCTACGATCTCAAGGAAAAATAGGGGGCTGTAAACAGTCTAGGCTGGAGTGGATGTCATCTCCCGTAGGCTTCTATGACAATTTCGAACTTTCCTTTGAATACTTCTTTCTTTTGATATGTTTTTAGATTTCATGTTGTGGAACTCCGTAGATTCATTTTTAACGTAACGGATATGGTCCCTAAAAGCTCTGTATGTTGTTGTTTTCACCTTTGACATAAAACTGCATTCTGCTTGCCTATTATTTTGGGTCTGTAAAGAAACCAGTTTAAAACACACTGACGTGATAATTATATTATCAGCGTCTTCTATTCCCCATACTTATTTTTTGTACACCCCAGAGCAGTGAAAATGAATAAAATTCATTTGGCTGGCAAATATTTGGATGTTCAGCCGGTGACTATGGTATTTATTTACTTCTTCAAGTTATTTAGATTACAACCAAATCACTCATATCAGCCGCGACACTTTCACTGGACTTGTAAGTCTATGGAGACTGTAAGTTTTTATTCATGGCTATAATATAAGTAAAATGTGTTGAAACGACGAAGTAGTTTGATCGCCTTGTTGACATTATATTGTGAAAGCATTGTTGCAATATGTTAATTGATGTATCCAAGAGGGAGGGGGTGACTCTATTGTTTTCGAGTATCTGTCAGAGACCCACTCATCACTGCCAGTTTGACGTCACATAGCAACAAGTCGAAGCTTCGCTCAACTTGCCCAGATTTGGTGTCGGTACTCCATTGAATTAAAAAAAAGAGGATAATACAAGCTATTAATGCGCAATTATTCACTAATTTGGCATAAATGTGCAAGCTTTGTAGTGGATATTGTCTGTGAGTACAACTGTTTGTTGTTTTATGTGCGTTTTTTGTTCCAAATTTTATTGAAAACAAATCGGGTCAAGTCGGGTTACCGCCATCTTGACTTCCGGTCAAGTAAAGGCCACCCAAAACGCCCGCCGTTTTCTCTTCAAGTTTTCAACAGAAGTACCTCTTAATAGGAGGTTTTGTTCCTTTCTGATATAACTTTCAAGCCATTGTTAGTTTTTCTCAATGCGATGAGCCATTGTGCTCAACAATCCTTTTGAGTGCGAGGGCGTACATGCAGGTACATGTCGGTTTGAGTTCTCCTGTGTTAAACTTTGTTCAATTGGTGAAAGGTCAAGAGTGTCTATGTTTACCAGCTGTTAGGTGGTTGAAAGCTTGTGTTTTTAAATTTTGTGCGGTAGATGACTACCTGTGTGCTCCTGAAGGGCTAACTTTCAGAATACCCGTTCACGATTGCGTGACATTAAATGCCTGCTCCCGTAGTCCTGCAGTCAATAAATATTTGCATATGGAAACAAACGAGAAAAACTTAATGTATACACGAAACAAGCGTGCTACACATGATCATACCTCGTTCTAAAATCCATCAGCCGAAACAAGCGCGTTACACATGAAAAGACTTCGTTCTACAATCCATGAGCCGAAACCCGGAGTTTTAATATTCATTTTATCCACTGCGGGACTGCTGGAGCAATAGTATTACTCGTCTTACGTTCATCAAACCATAAAATGGCGATACTCATCGTTACGTCTCCTATTGTCATTAATGTGCCAACCGAAGGTTTATTGGTTCTCGAAACAAAGGATTCTTTTGTTCTGTGGTTAGCAAAATTTAAATATCAAAAGACTTGTTTGTAAACAGTGAATATCGCTATACAACACCACTGCGAGACTAGAGCAAGCGTTCAATGTTACGCAATCGTGACCGGGTATTCTGAAGTCGCTCTCCAAAAGCCATTCCATTAACTTTGAAGGGATTGTTGAGACGAACCATAAGTACTGAAGGCTTAATTCTCAGCACAGAGCAAACTTAATATACCATGTACCAAACCTCCTATTCTGGGTTCAGGACATCTCAGGCACTTGTTAGTATGTTTCTACTCAAAATATGAGGCTTTCGAATAACTTATCCTACCGAAAATTACTGCAAAGAAGTCTTTCATATATTTTGAATTCTGGGTAACATTAAACAAAGTAATCGAATCATCAAAAAGTTAAAAATTTCCACATTTCATTCAGTTAACGAACCAAAAAATTTGGCCGCCATATCGAAAATCACCGATGTATGACGTGACGTCACACTGGTAGTTGTGACTAAGCCACTGATTTGCATGGAGACACCCCCTCCCTCCTGGATGTATCATTCCTTCAACAGGAAGGAATGATACATCGCCCTCGGTACGTTCGCCCTGACCTCGAGCCAAATATTTTCCCGTCCGGCCCTTCCACTCAGTCGATAAGTGCATATTATTCGTTTGTATTTCCTTTACATCAGAAGGCATGCTTTAGATTAGTCTTTTCTCAGCACGTTTCCTCAGCTGTAAGGATTCCATCAAACTATTACCACCGTTTTCGTTGATACTCGACTTTGGGAAAACAAAACACTCGTGGAAACGTTTCCAAAATGTCCGTCAGTCTTGCGTGTTATCGACAGATCGGATCGAAATCCACCAATCCCAGCCACTAGTGTGACCTTCGAGCCTTCTTTATACGTCATGCTAGCGGCCTGTGATTGGTGGATTTCGAACCGATCTGTCGATAACATGTATGATTGATGGAAATTTTGGAAATGTTTCCGCGGGTGTTTTGTTTTCGAAAGTCGCGTATCAACGAAAACGGTGGTAGGAGCTGTTAGGAGCTATCTTAGAACTTTCGGAGTTGTTTCCGCTTTGGAGATTTGGAATTCTTACCCCCTGGAGTCATGATCAGATGTATCTCTCGCTTGTATACCTTGTAGTTCCTTTTTCCTTCTTTTTCCTGCATGGAGTATTATCGTAGTTTTCTTTATTCTGACGCCAGTAGAAATCGCTCGTTGCCTTTTAGTTTTCACCGCAAGTGCTGTAAAAAGTTGGACTAGCCTGACTTTCCATAAATGCGTTAAATCATTCCGACCGCCTAGTACTTCACAGTGGTTGGCCAGGGGAACTCCAGTGCCTTACGCCACGCGTCTACGACACTAGGAACACGACATGCATCATTTGGAATATTAATTATGATGCCCGTTTGCACAATAGGAATTATATAGACATTTCGTCAAGAAAATATTTTATGTTTAAGAGCCGAGCTAATGATTAAAGCATATGAACTGGATATCTAGGAGCAAAAGTTATCTTCGGCAAACGACACATGGGATGTATGCATGCATTTTCAAAGAGACTGCTTAATGATTTATCACCTTTCCGGCTCTTTGAGAAAAGACGGAGACAAAAGGTGATACACCAAAGTGGCTTTATCACCTCTCTTAGAAAAGTTTTGTTTTTGGTAAACTGACTTGTTCAAATAATAATTTCTAGATCATTTAGAAGGTAAAATTGTTTTCTCTCGTCCTTTTGTTATGTTACTTTGTTTACTGATTACTTTGTTATACTTTGCAGAATGATTACAAAAAATAGGCTGACCTTCATTTCGAACAATACTTTTGCTGACATGCCTTTAGAGATGCTGTAAGTATAAATGCAATCTCGGTTTGCGAAAACTGCCACAAATAAAAAAAATCCGCACCAGCGAACAAAAATTTCTTGTCGCCGGCAAATTAACATATCATCCTCGAAATTTTGGTTGCATTTTGGTTGTTTGTCTTTTTGGAACTTTTTAATTCTTATTTTTGGTATTTTTATATGTTATTTTTTTTTGCAAGTTTATAAGTAAAATAGTGGTATTGTAATTTTAACTAGAAGCGGAGGCTTTAGCTTTTAATTTCTAATTTCAAATATTGTAAGGTGCCATTGTGCTCCGGTAATCAACGGTACGCAAATTGATGAATCATTATCATTATCATTAACATTATCATTATCACTATCACTATCACTATCACTATCACTATCACTATCACTATCACTATCACTATCACTATCACTATCACTGTCACTGTCACTATCACTATCACTATCACTATCACTATCACTATCACTATTGCTATCACTATCACTATCACTATCACTATCACTATCCCTATCCTTATCACTATCGCTATCACTATAATTATCACTATCACTATCACTATCGCTATCGCTATCGCTATTGCTGTTGCTGTCGCTATCGCTATCGCTATCACTATCACTATCACTATACCTATCACTATCACTATCATTATCACTATCACTATCACTATCACTATCACCATCACTATCACTATCAGTACCATTATCATTATCAATATCATGCTCATTTTCATTATTATCATCATTATCATCATCATTATCATCATCATTATCATTATCAATATCATTATCACTGTCACTGTCACTGTTACTGACACAGTCCCTGCCACTGTCATTCTCATTCTCATTCTCATCCTCATTCTCATTCTCATTCTCATTCTCATTCTCATT
>JAHPZR010031315.1:0-17500 GCA_019787425.1 Platygyra sinensis
CTCTCTGCTCACTGTCTCCCTCATTGTTGCAGAACCTTTCTTGGAAGAGCCAATTTGGCTGTCATCACTGGACAATTCTTCAAGTTGGGTTCGCCTTTTCTTTGCTGGCCGTTTTACACAAGACCTCTCATTCTCACTGTCCTCATTCTCTCCGCCCACCGTCTCCTCCAATGGCGCAGAACATTTCTTGCGAGAGCAAATTTGGCCGTTATCCCCAGACCGGTTTTCAAGTTCGGTTTGGCTTTTCTTTGCTGGTCGTTTTACAGGTGACCTCTCATTATCACTGTCCTTCATTGATGCAGAACCTTTCTTGCGAGAGCTAATTTGGCCGTCATCACTGGACCAGTCTTCAAGTTGGGTTTGGCTTTTCTTTGCTGGTCTTTCCACAGGTGACCTCTCATTATCACTGTCTTCATTCTCTCTGCTCACTGTCTCCTTCATTGGTGCAGAACCTTTCTTGCAAGAGCTAATGTGGCTGTCATCACAGGACTTGTCTTCAAGTTGGGTTTGGCTTTTCTTTGCTGGTCTTTTCACAAGTGACCTGTCATTATAACTGTCCTCATTCTCTCTGCTCACTCTTCACTGGTGCAGAACTCTTCTTGGGAGAGCCAGCATGGCTGTCATCACAGCTCCAACCTTCAAATTGGGTTTGCTGTTGCAAAATCTCATTACTTTCTCCGGCTTCCTCTGCTCCATAGTCTATCATATAATACTCCTCCGCTGTCTTTTCCAAATGAGACATATACTTGTGCACCTTTCTCTTTTTGACTGGATCGAGATTTCTCAGGGTTGATGATGCCATTTTCCTAAGAGCTGTAGCACTGTATGTAACATTCTTTGCTTCTGACCACCAAGAAGTGACCCTTCTGCCAATGGTGCCATCTTTGAATGCATCGCCCTCTTTGGTGATAAACACTGTTTCTACTTTAAGCTTCACAAATAATGGTCTGATTTTCTCAACATACACTTTCATGCTCTTATACAAGGCCGTCGACATGGTTAGCTTTGCTGGCCCACTTCTGGATCTCTTGTGTTTGGTGGCGTATACAAGGTATGAATCCTTGCCAGTATCTTCAGCTCTTGAGAAGTGTTTTACTGTTATCGTCTCGATGGGCCCTGGTCTTTGGGCATTTTCGAGCTCAAGCCTTGTAATAAGAAAATTCCTTATGGCCAGGAATTCTTTCTGAGTGACCTCTTCAACCTTAGCTTTTTTAATCAATGATATCGCTTGCTGCGCTGTCTGGGTTGACACCATGTCCTTGATGTTGAGTGGATGAACTGCCTTTGCCTTGTCATCTAGCTTTTTTTCCCACTTCTCATAGTCATACATGCGTGAAATTGCAGATCCCCAGGCTCGGACTCGGGGTACCAGGCGACTTATTCTGCTTATTGTTCCTTGATCAAAACCGGGGAATTTTGCCACTTCATTTTCCGCGTGATCAACAAGGAAGGCCAGAAATTTTGCTAAGGATGTTGTGTATGATATAATAGTTCCTGGTCTTGAGGTCTTAGCATCAAGTTTGGGCTTCGCCCACTTTTTCCAGACGTCAGCTGCTCCATTTACGATTAAACAATTGACACTGTCCGTCACCGGGTCAACGGTCTCTTTGATTTTTGTCACATTTTGGGCGTGGTTGATTGCATGCCGTTCTTTTAGTCCACCGCCATTGATGTTAGTTAGGTGTTCATAAAACTGTATTAAAAGAGTTTCAAACTGGGTTGTGCCTCGCCCAGATTTATAAAACTCAATAATTGTTTCCGGTCCTTCACGCTCATCGGATGTGCATTCGAAGTCATCCATCTCTTCCTGGTCTTCGAACTCTTCATTGCTGATATCTATATTCTTTATATCGTCATCAGGCAAGACCCACTCTTCTCCTTCTTCAGAATGACTTTCTTCGTCTTCCTTTTCACGTTCTCCAGTTGGACTCTTGGTTTCGGTTTGAATTCTGGTTACTGAGCACACAGATTGCTTTTCAGGAGTTGGTGGTATTAAAGTTGGCCCTTCAGTGATCTCAGGACATGTATACTCCTTATCAGAAGACGACTCACTGGGACATTCTTCACGCATAAGCAACTCCAATGCATTCGGTTTTCTTTTCTTTGGGTTTGGCTCTAAGGTGGACGTTGAAGAGTCGTCATCTTCGAGTTCTCTCTTCTTTAATTGCTTTTCATAAATTTCAGTGTCCCAGGACAACTCCTTGGTCACACCCTGGTAGAACCTACTTTGCAATTTCGCCTTCGCTAACTGGCTAGAAGTTAAGTCGTGTTGCCACCTCAAGTGAGTGGCGAGATACCCAGTTACCACATCGCACAAGCAACAGATCTTTAACTTTCTTTTTGGCTCTTTTCCCTTTGCACCATGCTTTCTGTTAGAGCGGGTGCGAGTGCGATCGCCCTTGACGGCCATCTGCTCAAGCGCACTAACACGGAATAGGGAAATAGATCCCTGTTTGGCATGGATCATCAAGTGTCTCCTCAAGTGCACCACTTCTTTTCCGCACACCGGACATCTTTTACGATAGTGAACTCTTTTTTCTGTCGTCTTCCCCACTTTTTTTGCTGGTCTTTTTGCAATCTTTCTCGTTGTCTTCTTCTACGTCTGTCACTCCATTACTTCCTGTTTTTCCTCTTCATCGGGTTCTTCATCTTCTTCATCTCCTTCCTTTTCCTCTTTATCTGCATCGGTTTCTACAGTTATTCGTGGACCAGTCTTAGAACGGTTTCTCGGTTTCTCCTTAGAACTCTCTCCATTCCCTTCTTTTTTCTGGTCTGTCTCCTTGCTTGTGCCCGAAGGTTTTCGCTTGTTATTGGCTCTGTACCACTCTATTTTTAACACGTTTTCTTGTTCTATCACGTCTTGCTCCTCAACTTGCTCAAGAATTGCTGGTTGAGGTCCCTGCCAAATCCAGCTGGTGTATTCTTCTCAAGGCAGACACGTAACTGCCCACAATTCGTTGAAGAGTGACAAAGTTCAACGCTGTTGCAGCTTTCTCTATCAAGCAGCCATGGTAGTACCATTGGTGGAGGTCTACCGAGGATGTCTTTATCATCTTGGGATAGTTGCCAGTTCGCCGCTTCTCTTCGATGAGTGCCTTCATGTGTGCAATAACTTGATCAAGACTTGTGTTTTGAACATGAGGTGGTGATGGAGAAGCCTGTGAATAACTGCTGCTTGTGGCAGTTGATTGAGGCGCATTCACTGACAATTCTCTCGTTTTCTCTGATTGAGACATTTCATCACTTATGGACTTAGATGTAGATGAACGTACTTTTTTAACGGTTTTCTGTTGCCGTTGCCTTTCGTTGCGATGGATTTTTCTTTCTCCGCATTTCAATTCCAAGTTCCACCAGAAAATCAGCCTCGTTGCTAAATGGACCACTCTGGCAAAATAAAGTTTGCCGTACCCTACCTTACCTCTCAATAAACAACTTATAACACATTTATAATGAAACAAATAAGTGCCTTTGCCTTGAACAACCAGGCACAGATATTTAGCACACTGTTTCTAGTTTGAATTAGGATAAGAAATCGATTTCCAAACAATCTGGTCGATTTTTCTCATTTTTATGCAAATTAGCTTAGAGTACACCACCCCCCCCCCCCCCCCCGTATACTCAATTCCCCTCGGACACGCCACGAGTGGAAAAGTCCAGTCGATGTAGATATCATTTTAAAAAAAAAATCTTGAAAATCGACCAAATTGCACAGAAAGAGGAGCATGTAAACTTTCCAGGGCCCAGGCTTAACCATGACCCAGGCCGCAATGCATCCTAGGGTAATTTTGTGGCGAAAATTCAACTGCTAATAACTCTGAAAGGATTTTATCGATTTCTCTCAAATTGCACAGGAATGTAGCCTGGACTTAAACCTATTGAAAGCAATAAACTGCTAGCGATTAGGCTAAATGCTTGGAGAGTTATTAGCAATTAAAATTTCAACATAAATGACGTCATAACAATTGTCCACATTGAGCAATTTTCACAAAACTTGTTGCAATGGCTTCCTTGTGATCCTGTCTAACCGTATACTAGGTTAGAAATTGTTCAAGTGTTGTGAAAACTACTCTAAACTTCAATAGCATCAAACAACTGGGTCAGACATAGCACCCTTAACTCTGACCAGAGCCTGCGTACAAGCAACCCAGTGTTATCAGGAAAAAATGTATGAGGAAGTTGCCTGATGACCTTATACACTCTTCCCGATAGTTAGATTGCTTCTGCCTAGTGTTTTAAGAGTGCCAAATAAGCAAAATTACAGAGCAACAAAAAGCATGTACTCACCCTCTGAAGAACTTGACGAACTATGACTTCAAGTAGCGGTCACTGGAATATCCCCTAAAACAGTTCACTTTGGACTGCTGTAACTATGGCAGGAATGGGTGAATAATCACCAAATTTCGCAATATAGTGTAAAATTTCATACCTTATTCATTGCCATTAGCAAAATTTGTAATAAATTATTTTAGAGCTGGAAAAAATAAAATTTAACATTTTTGGTGACGAGCCTACTTTATTGTTTTTTGCCTAAAATATCTCAGTACCATTGCAGGGTTAAGAAACCAAAATTTAATGGCTTCAAGGGTATTGTATAGCCTTTCGAACAGACTTTTTCAGATTTCTTAACCCTAAAATCTACGTGATATACGTTGTGGGTGACAAGCCTACTCAGTGAAGACTGGGTTAACCAAGCATAAGTGCTAAATATCTTTTTGAACATCAAACAAAATGCAACCAAACTTTTGTATATCATAAGGCACCTACTCAAGCTAACCTTGACATATAAATGGTTTTTAAAAAAAATTATTTTAAATTTTTTGTTCTGTTAGACAAGTCCAAAGAAAATTTGATGGTTTTTTACCACTATTATACAAGTCTCTAGTTCAGCAGGAATACAACCAATTTTCAAACTACCTCTTAAACTTGAACACCAAACATTGATATTTGTCATATTAGAAAGTTGAGGGAAACAGTGAAAACTGTTTAGAGATATTACGTTTTTAAGTTAGGTCTAAAATTTGCCCTAAAAACCAAAAAATTTCAATACTTTAATACGTAAAAAAATTTTAAAAAATATATAAAAACTGATTTTCCCAAAAACGTCACTTGATTCTTAAGGCTACTTAATAGGACTACCACTCTAAGGGTATGGCGTTCTCTAATAATATATATTATAGTTTTTAAAGCGTTATAAAGTTGGTAGCGGAAAAAACTTAGTGTCACACAAAAGTTAATGTAGTATGCCCAACATTAACTTAAATTGCAAGACTGCGTTATGAACAATAAGAACCAAATTCTAGCATATTAGAAAAGACACTTCAGGGAATAACATAAGTAAAATTTGGGTGAAATAATGAAAATCTCAACAAATTATACGCCTTTAAAAACAGTGGAAGAGAAAAAGCGTTTTTATGTTGATAAGCCTACATTTTTAACTTTATAACTCAAAAATCTCAGTGGCAATGCAAGGTTAAAAAAAAAATTACATAGCCTTAAAGAATAATCAATAACCTTTCTTCTATTCTTTTCTCCAGTTTCAGAGTCTAAACCCAAGGGTTATAGCATTAAAAACGTTTTGGGGTGATGAGCCTACTCGGCCAAAACAAGGTTTACAAGAAGGAAAACATGCATAACTCTAAAAATATTTAGTAAAACATTTCCAAACGTTGACATACTAGAAACGAATTATTCGAAAAACATGTAGAAATTTTTCAAACCTAAACCCCATAAAATAAATTTTTTACAAATGTTTTTGTTGCACAAGGTCAAAAAAATAAGCTGAATGTGCAAAATCGAGCTTTAAGTCGAGTACTCGGTTTGCAAGTAGACACGACTTTTGTCGAAAAATTAAAAAAAAAAAATTTTTTACGGGGTATAGCTAGGGTAATAAGATAACCTTGGGGGGAATCATTTCTAATGTTTATTTCCCGAAATTCCGAATTCCTGAGGATTTATCTGTCAATTTAGACTTTTTTTGGTGATAAGCCTACCAAAAAAAAGTTTTTACTCCATAAATTAAAACGAAAAAGCCTAAAAAACCCAAAACACCTGGAATACGATGAGAAACAAAAAGTCTTTTCTCACATAAATTCTCATTACAAGAGATGCACTTGCCAATGAGTTACGGCCTTTCAAAAATTTGAGGTTTAAGAGTAGGCAAAAGTGTCCTCCAGGAACCTAATTAGGGTTAGGGTTAGGTTTAGGGTTAGGTTTTAGGGTTAGGGTTAGGGTTAGGACCAAGTTCATCTGCGCCCCCCTTACTTTTTCTCCTGCGTAAACTCGAAAACGGTGATTTTGGGCCAAAATAGGTTAAAATGTTGATTTCACTTTAAAGCGTCATGGCAAGGATCTCTATTTCATTTTAACTGCCTGCAACGTATAAGCTTAAAAATGTAGGGCTGACAGATTAACAGATTAACCCTTCTGTGCAACATACAGGTCTCTCTCCTGACATCTGCATGGCCCCTGATCCCAGAAGTTTAAAACACTACAAATCATGCGGACTTGAAGTAAAATCAACGCAACCTGGATCACAGATCTATGTTTGAATCAATTGATTGCTTCTTGTTGGCCATTATTATGTTGGAATAAAAAAAGGAAATAAAACACGCTCTGTAATTAGTTAAATATTATTGCGATTTATGGAGTCTTGTCTTGTCTTGTCTTTCTTGGCTTGTCTTGCCGAACGTGATCGAAATGCATGCCGGGAAGGTTCTGTTACACCTCGTGCGCGGGTAAACATGGAGGATGATGGAAGAAAAAATTTATAAGTCTAAAAGCAGTTCTCATGTTCCAAACTTTGAAGCTAGCAACGCTTGGCAAATGGGCCACAACTCATGACAGGGTTTTATTCTTGGGCAAGAACTGCTCTTGGACTTTGCTGCCTGGATCGACCTGACTTCGAACGCTGATAACTGACTTGCCGCTGATATCAGTTGCGTTGGAAGTTACAGAACACGTTTTGCTTCTTTAAAACGTGCTGGTGACTTACGGGTTTATCAAGGCTTTATGATGCCTATCAACCACCAGGCGGGCTACAAGGTACTTAAAAACAATGCTTAAGATATTAGTCGAAAGAGCTGTACTGCATCATGCATCACTTCTCTTTGCTTTGACGCTCGATCGAAATTCACGTGTTGTCTCACGTCACAATAACCTGTATAAAAAAATCTCTCCAGATTCCCGCTGTATACGCATTTTTTTAAAAATAGATATCTTCACTTTTGAAAAAAGAAAAGGAACAGAGCGAAAAAAAAATTGAGCGACCTCGTATCGAACCGGCGTCACGGCAAAACAAATTCGAATCTGGCCCGTTCAGCGCCTCATCCGCTTGTGCTAACAAAGCAGTAGTAAGAGCTTAAGGTATTATAGTGAGTTCATCGCTTAGCGAAACAAAAGGTTTCTTTTGTTTTCATTCAATAAAAGGTCCCCAGAGGATGCCCTTGGAAAAATGTGGTTTTTTGCATACGTAATATCTCAAAAAGGAAGCAAACTTCAGGGAAAAAAACATGCAGAACATTGTTTGACACACGGAAACAAAACTGCATGCGAAATTTGGAGCGTTTTTGACAAAGTTCACTTTTCAGTAAAAAACCTAACGCCCTTTTTCCACCGAAGCCTTCAATTAAAAAGGTCAACTTTGCAACACGAGTAAGCATCTGTAGGCTTAATCTTTTCAACACTACATTTCTCACTGAGTGCAATGACTTCATTTCTCCAGGTGTTTTCACCACTGTGTCTGCATCTCAAGAAAAGTTCTAGCAAGGATCAAAGATAGAAGAAAAATCTTATTATTTACCGTAGTTTGACCAAGACGCCTCCTTAATCAATTTTAATGGTCTATGTTTAAGCACTGGAATGTTGTTATAAGTGGGCTTTCGTAAACCGTGCGCCATTGTTTGAAGCGGTGAGGAAACAACCGTAAGAGATTCTCCAACATAATGGCGGGGCAGGAGAAAAATAGCCCCTGATTAAACCTAAACGAAATGAGACAAATAGGGTACTTGATTTTAATCCGATTGCGTAAATTTCCCGACTAAACTCCTATTGAACTGCATTTCAATAGTTTATTACCAGTGGGGATTTCCCATTCTACATTTGAAATCTTAGCAGTAAAAATAGATTTGGAAGGCTTGTATTATGCCCCTACTTTAGTTCATTGTATATTATTACTACCTTGTTTAAGCCTTACTTTGTCCTGTTTAATGTTTGTCGTCCTTGTTAGCAAGCACTCCAGAAGTCGGGAAATGCCATTTCTTTAAACAGTCATCAACCATCGCCATTATTTCACACGCTGGAGAGCGTTCTAAGGAGACAAAATTGCGTATCAGTAAAAGTGCCAACTAAATATTCTACTTTATCCACAATTTCACATTGCTAGAATATTTAGTGGCCGCAAATAAAGGATTTTAGAATAGACAGCTCAAAGGGATGGGCCACGTTTGAGTTTTCCGAAGATGCAAGACATTTTTGGAGAGGAAACTATGGAATTTTTTTGTCTGCAAGAAGGCAACACAAGAAACTGGTGAGGAATTGAACCGTTGTTCTAGTTGGCAGGAGATCTTGTTTAGCTATTTTATCATTCAAAATCAACTCACCTTTTCTTGACAACCGATGGTAAAGCTGCATGAGCTCCTTCTTTCTTTCCCTGCGGCTCAGGAAATAATGAGTGCAAACGCACTTTGCACTGGTACAAAACCCCTAGTATAATCTATGGCATCCATCTCTGAAGCGACCCCAGTGTGTTCTGTGTCTTCAAACCTGAAGTCAGCTTTGACTATTAAACTGAAACATTTCAGAAAAAAAGGCAGAAAACTGTGAGATTAGGCCATGATACTTCAAACTGCACTTTACAGTTGTCTTGCAAATACAAACTAGGAACAGGTGAGAGCATACATCAAACAGCCGTTGCTACGGTTTTTTTTTTAACAATAGTTGTTTACTGAAGGGCATATCCAATTACTTTCAACAACGCGACTCAAAGGTGGGACGGATTGCACACAAGAACCTTGAAACACATGGGGTAGGAGTGATAAACCGTTGTCTTAAAACTCTCCCAGAGCCTTTTGTTCAGTGTTGTTTTATTGAATCTTTCTGTAAAGTATAGCATTCACTACCAGACAAAAAATTAACAAAGCATGCTTTTAAAGAAAGATACTATCACCAAGAATGAAATAATCGAAGTGCATTCGATCTGAGAGTGTCCATTCTCAAATGACACCCTCATAAAAATCAACATTAACAGATTTAATTATATTGAGCCGATAAGGTCGGCGAAGTCCTATATATTGCGGTAGATCGGTGGATATCACGCGATGCTATCGCATCACCAGTAACAAATCTCCTCGATCTAAAAAAACAGTCACTAACAAGTATAAGCTATTCCAAACTAATCAGCTCAGTACAAAAAAATGCAGACTTCAGACCTTTAACCTAAATACGGATTGGAAGGGCTATCAAAAGATAATCCAATCAATTAAAGTGCACCTAACCCCAAAATATTTTTTTCGCTTAAATAACTCTTTGCACCTGTTTGAAATGCATTGCGCCTTTTTTCCCCTTTTTAGCCTTAATCTTGACTTTTTACAGGCTGCAGAAGTTAAGAAATTTGGCCATCATCTGTTCCACGACCGAGTAAGTAAGGGGTATGGGTCTATTCCTGGGTTGATGTCACAAACTTCTTTGCATGCATGTTTACAAAGACTTAATACAATGAAAATCAGTCTGTGACGTCAACCCAGGAATAGACCCATGCCCCTTACTAGCTCGGTCGTGCAACAGGTGATGGCTAGATTTCTAACTTTTATAGCCTATAGAAAAAGTCAAGATTTAGTTTAAAAAGGGACAGTGCGTTTCGAACAGGTGCAAAGATTTATTTAAGAAAAAAAATATATTTTGGGGTTAGGTGCACTTTGAGCTTACATGTAGCTCTTGACACACATGTCTGACGAGAGACTATTCCAGAAACTAGTTGTTCCCAGTAAAAGTTCTAGCGAGTTGATCAAGATACATGTATAATGCAGAGGTTCACTCACCAAGTGCAAATGTGGAATTAGAGGCTTGAGATTATCGTAGCTTGAGCAGATCTGCGCCAAGATGAGTGTTAGTCGCCATGAGTTGTTGACTGGCTCGTTCCTAGGACCTCTCAACCTCCTTCCCAGGGTCTCTCGGCTGTGGCTTTCAAACATTTCAACGGCGCTTGTATGAAGTGTCAATCGAAGCCGCTGACTGAAATGTGAGTGTGTTCAGCTAAAGCGGGCAGATGCAGAATCGTGAAAGAACTCCATGGAAAAAATGGAAAAAATCAAGTCAGTGCCGTGCAGTAACTAATGTATTATCTATTTTATGTTGTAAGTAATGCATTATCTGTTTTATGTTGAGATCGTAAACTAATCTGTTGGATTCTCTGCGAGCAAATGGTGAAATACTATGGATAAGAGCATAGCGTTTCTTAGTATTTTCTTATTATTCATTAGTCATTTTAGTAGCTTTGGTTTGTGTGGCCTGCTTTCATAGGGGCATGCTTCTCTACAATCTTAGCCAATGCTTTTATTGCATCCTGTACCTTTTCATTGAGATTTTTATCTGTTTTGAGAATTTCTTGCCAGTCAATTAGATTGATATAATGCCATGCAGAAATATCTCTTTATTAAATTTAGAGTAATCTCTAAAAAACATTCTACTGTGAAATCTCCATGGCAGATTAGATTTAATTATACAAAAAAACTGGGAGGTGGTCTGATATGTCAACTGTCAAAATGTTTTCCTGGTAGTCATAATATTTGGTTGCAAAATTTTTTTCGGAGGTCTCTGTTGACTTCTTGAAAGGGGTTAGTTTTTAAGTTTGTTGAATGGCATCCAATCAGTAGACTTGGAGTTATTATTCAGCTGTAATTTCGATCCAAGCCCTATGTTTGATGCTTTTCACAGCAACACATCAGAGTTTATTGATATACACATTCCACTAAAGTGATGGCCAAAAGAAAGAGTCAAAACTCAAAACCAAGCCACCAGTGGAATATTAGTAGAACCTCAACTGCAACCCAAAAAAACAAAACAAAACAGAGCAGAACAAAACAGAACGAAAAACAAAACAAATAAGCTTTACAAGAAATTCCTTGCGACCAAATCATCTTATTACCAGACTAAACTCAAGGTTTACAGCAACAAATTGAATCATCGCTTTAAAACCAGTGCAAGAATTTATTGTAACATTGACTATTTTGATTTGGTAAAATGACCAGCTGACCATCTTGTTATAGTGAGTGAAAAGAATGTACGTGAGGCTGTCAACCAATTGATGATAGTCAGTCGGGGATGACACGGAGCAGAACAGTGAGGTGAGGTACTTCAAGTAATGAAATGTTTGGGCACGTTTGTTAAATTAAGAAGTTTTATCCTGTGAATGCTGAGTGATAATTTCGTAGTGTTCAACTGAAATCTGATCTTAGTACTAGCTAATTGGGGACCCTGAAACAAAGCTAGTTAAAATAAAGTTATTGCTATATGGATGTGCCGTTCCAGAAAATATCCGTACTCCCCCACTGAAGGGATCGGAATTTCCTGGCAGGTTTGGTGTTCTGTAAGGCCAAAAAATGTAAAGAAGTGTATGAGACTTGATTGGAATTTCCCGAGGGGTAATCTGTTACGTTCTATGCGTCCAAATATATATTGTATGCAGAGACACTGTATGACATGCTTGACTGCCAAGCTTCAAGTCAGCTCGGAACTTACTATTTTATGGTTGATCAATTTGCCCTTCAGAGTTGACATTTTTTTAGATCACTGGGAAAGATATTTATTTTAACTGTTTGAGGTCTCATTAATGTAACAGTACTTAAAAACAGTTGGACTGTCCAGAAACAGGATTGATTGATTGATTGATTCATTCATTCATTCCTTCCTTCCTATACATTTCCCAAAATTTTATCATGGCGCGTTTTGCCGCCTTTAAGTGAATTAAACTTCACCAGATTTTAAAGGCTGCTTCCACTTCGCCTTAGCGCTAGACTTACGCTTTTGTGAGTTTTTCTTCAAGTGTTAAGCTCGTTTTTTACTGATTTTAAGTTTTGTTGGCTGTTCCGATCTTTCAAAAAAGAACGTTCCTCGTTCCTTGGTTTTGTGTTCCTATTGACTATAAGAGGACCAACTTTTTTACAATGTAGGAACAAAACGTTCACTCTGGTGTAAAAGAGGAACCTTTTGTTCCGAGTTCCTATCTTTGAATGGAACACACTGTTCCCAAATTGGTAAATTAGGACTGTTTTGTTCCAAGTTCCTATCTGTCAATGGAACAAATTGTTCCCAAATTGGTCAGTTAGGACTATTTTGTTCCGAGTTCCCATCTGCAAATGGAACAGTTTGTTCACAATTGGACATTTAGCACCGTTTTGTTCCGAATTCCCATTTGTGAATGGAACATATTGTTCCCAAATTGGTAAATTAGGACCGTTTTGTTCCGAGTTCCTATGTGTAAATGGAACACGCTGTTCCCAAATTGGTAAATTAGGACTGTTTTGTTCCGAGTTCCTATCTGTAAATGGAACACACTGTTCCCAAATTGGTAAATTAGGACTGTTTTGTTCCAAGTTCCTATCTGTCAATGGAACAAATTGTTCCCAAATTGGTCAGTTAGGACTATTTTGTTCCGAGTTCCCATCTGCAAATGGAACAGTTTGTTCACAATTGGACATTTAGCACCGTTTTGTTCCGAATTCCCATTTGTGAATGGAACATATTGTTCCCAAATTGGTAAATTAGGACCGTTTTGTTCCGAGTTCCTATGTGTAAATGGAACACGCTGTTCCCAAATTGGTAAATTAGGACTGTTTTGTTCCGAGTTCCTATCTGTAAATGGAACACACTGTTCCCAAATTGGTAAATTAGGAGTTTTGTTCCGAGTTCATATCTGTGAATGGAAGACATTGTTCCCAAACTGGTCATTTAGGACCAAATTTAGGACTGTTTTGTTTCGAGTTCCCATCTGCAAATGGAACAGTTTGTTCACAATTGAACATTTAGCACCATTCTGTTCCGAATTCCCATCTGTGAATGGAACAGATTGTTCCCAAATTGGTAAATTAGGACTGTTTTGTTCCGAGTTCTTATCTGTAGATGGAGCACATTGTTCCCAGATTGGCCATTTAGGACTGTTTGTTCCGAGTTCCTATCTGAGAATGGAACATATTGTTCTTACATTTATGATTGGGGAGCACATTTCGGACCATTTTGTTTCGCATTGCTATATGGTCCAAGTTAAGGTGTGTTTAATGAAGCAAACAATAGGGCACGCACAGGCCTGCTTGGGCTAGCTTGGTTGCATCTAACTGTCATGAATTTTGCACAATAGTAATGAGGGCGGGCAAGTAAGGGCATGTCTTGGCAAATATAAACATATATATATGCAGTTCCATTATTTGTCATCGGTTCCCGTTGGCCAAATGTTCTTAAAAAGGGCAAAATGAGTAAGAAGTGCAAAGTCAATTGGTCGGATATCGATGGAGCGTCACCAAAACCAAAACGCCTTCACTTGGAAAAGGAGCTCTTATTTCTTGGACACACAAAAGCCTTTTCTTGTAACTAGTTCTCATAGGTACATGTAGCGTTCTGATTGCCTAATGCTATTTACTTAATGTGGGAAAGTATCAAACTACTAGAGACGACCACTCCATATTACGGCCTATCTTACGAGAAAAAGCTGCTTTTACTTTTAACTAGCAAAGTATAGAGTGAGAACGTTCTGTGATTTTTTTACTACAAGTCCGGAAATTCGTAAGCATCATCGCTCCCCTCTTCCTCGATATGCACTTTTTTCCTGCTCTGTTCTTTCTTTAGACTTTGGGTGCTAATGGAGCTGAAAAAGGAATGTGACATTCTTCATGCCTGCGAAATAGACGAAACAAGCTATCATTCACTGAATCAGCATCAATTTATTCCACCCAAACAACGACAGAAAAGTTCAAAATTTTAAACAGCGCACACATAAACAAACCTTGCAGAGCTTTATCAAAGGCATCTCTAGTTCGACACCCGCCATTTCACGCTTTTTCAAAACCTTCTTCCTGAACCCTGCAAGCACACTTTGCACTGATAATACTACATTTTCTTAAAACTACCGGGCTCAAGTAGCACAACGCAGCGCTTTTTATCGCCCTGCTGTTTAGTTGACGGCATGGACAACGAGCCCTCTGCATCTTGAACGACAATATAAGCCCTGAAACGTGTTTTGCTTTTATAGAGAAAAGACTTGTGAAGTTCTTGGGAATAATTTTACCACACAAGATGCAATCAACAGAAGACGTAATTATTTCTTTTAAATGGCCAATTGTGACACGCTATCAGTTCTCGGGTGCTCTCCAGTGAGTCTTCTAGACGACTTTTCTCGCGACGTAATTTTCATGTCAATGCCATTTTCGTCGCAATGGTCAGCTATCAACAGCTCTTTCACAGCGAGCAATAAAGTAGGTAACGAAGGAAAAGTGACATTTTTAATCAGCCAATTGTGACACGCAATCAGTTCTCAGACTATTTACGCTACTTTTGTAGACGAATTTTCTCATCTGTTACTTTCCCGAATTTAATGTTGCTATTAATATTTGCGATGGTCAGCATTTAACAGGTATTTTACACCAAATAATAAACTCGATTAACAAGCCACATTGACGGTATATTCGTTTGAAAGGGATTTAGGAAATACTGTCTACACATGGCCTTAGTAGGGGCTAACAACAACATCAACCAGAACTAATGGGGCAAGCGAAAAGAGTTGAGAAAGTATCATATACAGCGGCGTGTTTTCATGGTGTATTACATAATTATCACGACTCATGTTAAAAAAAAAAAAACGAAAAAGAATAAATGAACTGAGACAGTTCTCATCTTGATGTTGGGGAAGGTAGAAAAGTGATGTTATAGTGTCATTGATTTTCGAAGAAAGATGTAACGTCCTCTATGTCACCGCAAATGAAAAATGTGATTCAATAAAAACAGTTAAAACAGAATATAGAAGCCAGAGATAAGCAGAATCTTGAGCAGAAACAAAGTTGAAAAACTAATGGTCAACAGTCCAAACTGTTCTCTCAGAAGAAGGCACTTGACTGAGACATAGAAGGAAATGACTAAACTAAATCTATTAATGTTTCAAAATCCGTGAAATGCGTCTTTTCCGCCGTGTTTAGTAAAAAGGTTAACTTAACTGCTTACCAGCACTGGAAGTTTCCACCCAAGGTTTTTCCTAATAATGGCGGAAAGGACGGATTTCGCGGATTTTGCGGATTTGTTTTTAATTTGTTTTATTTAATACTTCTCTTTAAAACTGTAAGTATAATATTATTAATATATTTTAATATATAAATCATATATCATAATATATTATTTATATTATACTTACAGTTTTAAAGAGAAGTATTAAATAAAACAAATTAAAAACAAATCCGCAAAATCCGCGAAATCCGTCCTTTCCGCCATTATTAGGAAAAACCTTGGGTGGAAACTTCCAGTGCTGGTAAGCAGTTAAGTTAACCTTTTTACTAAACACGGCGGAAAAGACGGATTTCACGGATTTTGAAACATTAATAGATTTAACTTAGTCATTTCCTTCTATGTCTCAGTCAAGTGCCTTCTTCTGAGAGAACAGTTTGGACTGTTGACCATTAGTTTTTCAACTTTGTTTCAAAATCCAACAACGTCGACGTTTTTCCATTTTATATTGATTGGAAAATTGCAGCTCAACTTCTAAATGCTTTTACGCCATGAATCGATAATGGCGTGATATAATATCTAAGACTTGAACAGACCTAACGCAATATAGCAAAAGGAACGGGGAGATTTGGGAAACGATCCTTCCTTCCTTCTCTTCCTTCCCTTCCTTCCTTCCTTCCCTTCCTTCCTTCCTTCCCTTCCTTCCCTTCCTTCCCTTCCCTCCCTTCGCTCCCTTCGCTCCCTTCCCTCCCTTCCCTCCCTTCCCTTCCTTCCCTTCCCTCCGTTCCCTTCCTTCCCTTCCTTCCCTTCCTCCCCTTCCTCCCCTTCCTCCCCTTCCTCCCCTTCCTCCCCTTCCTCCCTCCTCTCCTTCCTTCCCTTCCTCCCTTCCTTCCTCTCTTCCTTCCTCCCTTCCTTCCTCCCTTCCTTCCCTCCCTTCCTTCCCTCCCTTCCTTCCCTCCATTCCTTCCCTTCCTTCCCTTCCTTCCTTTCCTTCCTTCCTTTCCTTCCTTCCCTTCCTTCCTTCCTTCCTTCCTTCCTTCCTTCCTTCACTCATTCATTCATTCATTCATTGCTGCATGGAAGCAAGTCTAGTATTGCACTTGCGTGACTGACTGAAAAGTTTGCAATACAACTGTCCAGATGTTGAGGAATGTGCATCCCCAAAAGGGTCATAAAAAAGTATCAATTTTAGCTGACATTGGCCATTTTCATCAGAAATAGGGTACTATTGGACTATTAGACTGTTGGACTGTTTGTTCACAGGGAAGCCATGAGTGTCTGTGCAGAAGTCTGCTGACCAGATAGGTATGCAATAGACTTTTCGGTCGCCTTTGTTAGTTCTCCCAGCTAATATTCTAATCTATGTGGACTCCAGGGCATCCAATGGAAGTTTCCTGGGTTAACATCTGATTGTTTATAGATAATATGACCTGTTTAGGCAGTTTTCTTTCAATCAGCTGGACGGAAAATGACACAATTTGACTGATCAATATTTACTATCTTTCAGATATTTAACACCCCTATTTCTAAATTGGTTATAGAGATAATGAGAAGACAAGGATGGTTGTTTACTTTTAAGTTTGTCTCTATGATTTAATTAAACAAGGATTTCTCTAGTGATCCAAGGTTTGGAGGGTATTTTAACCTCCTTCTTGGAAAGCTTCTTATAAGCTACATGTTTCTTGCCGACAGAGTCGATTTGGTCATAGAAAAGATCAAAGAACTTGCCATTAGTGTTTAAATTACTATAACTGTAAATAGAGCACAAATCCAGGTCGGACACTGTACTTTCCCCATTTTATTAAGGTTAATATTAAGATCACCTAATACAAATATATTTTTGTCTTCTCTTGCTAAGTTATGCAATACGGTGAGTTGGTTGATTAAAAGATTTTTTTTTTCCTCTCCCTAGAACGCATCTGCACTGTCAATGCTTAATCGGAGCATAAACTAGAGGCAAGAGCCATGGTTCCACACAAGTCCAAAGGCTTCTCTCACAGGTCAGCTAGGGTCTGCAATTTCACTCTATTTCAGTTTCAGAAAATGCCTAAGAAATAATTCATATATTTGCCCACATGGCATATAGCTAGCAGTGTGTATTGACACTGGTCAACCTGTCACACGCAAGTCAAATGGCTTGATACTGTAGCAAATTCTCCCCACATCTACAGCACATGTGTGCAGGTGAAATGAAGGCACTAACCTGGTTGAAATAAACTCAGCCTTGGTGACTTACAGGTGTGCACTATCGAACGCAACCTTTGACCACTTTATATACAAACATTCTCCAACCAACCTGCGT